>PITA01006204.1:0-102353 GCA_004023965.1 Spilogale gracilis
AAAGCAAAGCTGGGGGCATCTCATTACCTGACTTCAGGCTTTATTACAAAGCTGTGATTACCAAGACAGCATGGTACTGGCACAAAAACAGAGAAATAGACCAATGGAACAGAATGGAGAGCCCACATATAGACCCACAAATCTATGGTCAAATCATCTTTGACAAAGCAGGAAAAAATATCCAGTGGAAAAAGGACAGTCTCTTCAATAAATGGTGCTGGGAAAATTAGACAGCTACATATAGAAGGTTTAACTTTTTAAAAAACTCAAGCTTCTTTTCTCATTTTATATTCCAACTAGATAGCTTTGATCCATATCCTCACCAGCATTTGGCAAGGCAAAGTTTAATTTTAGCCATTCTTCTGGGTGTGTAGTGATATCTAATTGTGGTTTTAATTTGCATTTCCCTAATGATGCAGATGTTGAGCATTTTTTTTCATGTGATTATTTGCCTTCTGTATGTCATCTTTGGGAAAGTGTTCAAATGTTTTAGGTGTTTTGAAAATAGGGTTGTGGGTGCCTAGGTGACTCAGTTGGTTAAGCATCTGCCTTTAGCTCAGGTTCAAATCCTGGGGTCCTGGCATAGGGCTCCCTGCTTAACAAGGAGTCTACTTCTCCCTCTGTCTGCCCCTTCTCGTGCTGTCTCTGTCTCTAAAGTGCTCTCTCTCTCTAAGAAATAAATAAAATATTTTAAAAAAAGAATTGTGTTGTTTTCTTTATTATTGAGTTTTGAGAGTTCTTATTATATGTTAAGCCCTAAAATCAGGTAGTGTTAATCTTCCAGCTTTGTTCTTTTTTCAGAGATGTTTTGAATTTTGTAAGACCTCTGAATTTCCACATGAATTTTAGAATCAGCTTAACCAGTTTCAGATATGATGACATTTTGATTGTGACTGTGTGTGACTCTCTGTAAACAAATATGGGGAGATACAATATCTTAACAATATTGAATCTTCTGATCTGTGAACCCTGTATACCTCTCTACTTATTTAGGACTTCTTTGATTTCTTTCAGGGTGTTTTGTAGATTTTTAGTACACAGGTCCTGCACATTTTTGGGGGGTCAGATTTGCCTCTTTCATTATTTCGGTTCTGTTGTAAATGTTATTTTAAATGCCGGTTTCTGATTGTATGTTGCTATATATAAAAATAGAGTAGATATTTTGTATATTGATATTTTATTCTACAGCCTTGCTAAACTCACTTAGTAGTAGTAGTTTTGTAGAGTCTTAGGATTTTACGTAGATGATTGTGCCATTTGCAGATAAACATGACTTGACCTCTGTCTTTCCACTTTTAAATTTTTCTTGTGTTACTGTATTGGCTAAAACTTCCAACATAATTTCGAATGGAGTGGTGATAGTGGCATATCTTGCTTTGTTTCTAATCTCAGGAGGAAAGCGTTCATTCCCTTGCCACTAACCTTGTTGATGCCCTTTGTCAAGATTGAAGAAGTTTTGTTCCATTCTTATCTTCATAGTTTAATTTAAGTGCTGATTTTAAATGTTGATTTTGTCAGATGCTTTTCTACATCTACATAGATGATTTTGTTTCCTAAGAAAAGTTTTTGAATCATTTTTTTCCCAAATGTTTAACAAGCCTTGGATTTCCTGGCACAAATCTTACTTAATCATTACCCTATTAATATATTGTTGGATTTGATTTGTTAAAATTTTGTTGAAATTCGCATTTATGTTCATGAAGGATTTGATTTGTAGTTTTTTTTGGTACTAGTTTTATTTGGTTTTGGTATCAGAGGGATGTTGGCCTCATAGAGTGAATTGGAAAGTATCTTTTTGTTTTCAGCTTTCTGGATCAGTCTGTAGAATTGTTATTAGTCCTTCCTTAAATGTTTGGTTGTATTCACCAGTGAGCCTCTGTGATTCTCGAATCTTGTTTGTGGGAAGGTTTTTATCAAATACATTTATAGTGTTGTACTACCATTACTACCATCCATCTCCGTAGCTCTTTTCATCTTGTAACTTGCCTTCATTTTTAAAGGATATTTTTGCTTGGTTGCTAGGTTCATAGGATTTTTTTTCTTTCAGTACATTAAAGAATTTGCTTTGCGGCCTACTCTCTTGCATTGTTCACAAGTAGAAGTCTGCAGACGTTTTAACTTTGTTTCTCTGTGTAATTATTTTTCCTCTAACAACTCTTAAGATTTTATCATTTTTTTAAAGCTGGTGATGAAGCTGTGCCTTCCTGTAGTTTTCTTTCTTGTTCTTCATGGGGTTTTCATGTTCTTGGGGTTCACTGAGCATTTTATGTCTGGGTTTATAGTTTTCATCAGAAGAGGAAAATTTTTTGCCTCTCTTCGTCATCTTTTTTTGTTTTGGTAATGGCTTGAGATATAATTTACATAATTCATCCACTGAAAATGCATATTCACAGAGTTGTACATCCATTACCACAATCAATTTGACATTTTCATTGTCTCCAAAAGAAACCCTGTACACATTAGCAGCCATTCCCCATTTCATCTCAGCTAGCCAGCCCCTGGTAATCTTTTTTTTTCTGTTTTAGTGGATTTGTTACTGTCCTGGACATTACAGATAAGTGGAATCCTATAATATGTGGTCACCAGCTTTTTCCATTTAGCAAAATTTTTTTAAGATTTATACATGTTTTAGCATGTATTAATATTTCATATATTGTTGTACGACTATACCACATTTTATTTATCTGTTAGTCTGTTGATGGACATTTTGACTTGTTGCTGCTTTTTGACCCTTAAGAATAATTCTGCTGTGGGGGTGCCTGGGTGGCTTTGTTGATTAAGTGTCTGCCTTCGGCTCAGGTCATTATCCCAGGGTGCTGGGATCAAGTCCCTCGTCTGGCTCCATGCTCAGTGGGGAGCCTGTTTCTCCCCCTGCTTGTGCTCACTCACTCACTCAAGTAAATAATTTTTTAAAAAAATCTTAAAAAAAAAAGAGTAATTCTGCTATGTAATACTCATATGTAAGTTTTTGTGTAGAGTCATGTTTTCCTTTCTTTTGGGTATACACATAGGGATGAATTGCTGGCTTATATGGTAACTTATGTTTAACATTTTTGAGGAGCTGCCATGTGATATTCCAAAGTGTCTTCATTACTTTATATTTCTACCAGCAGTGCATGAAGGTTCCAGTTTTTCTGCTTCTTGCTAATACTTGTTATCCATCTATGTCTTTTTTATTACAGTTATCTTGGTGTGTATGAAGTAATGTATCATTGTTCCTTTTGATTTGCCTTTCCTCGATGGCTAGTGATACTGAGTGTTTTTTCATGTGCTTGTTGGTCACTTGTATATCTTTTTGGAGAAGTACCTGTTTATTCTTTACCTACTTTTAAATTGAATTGTTTTTTCTTACTGAATTGTATCAGTTCTTTATATATTCTAGATACAAATGTCTTAATAAAGTTATGATTTTCAGATATTTTCTCCTGTGGGTTGTCTTCTGACTTTGTTGATAGTGTTCTGGGAGGCACAAAAGGTTTTAATTTTGGTGAAGTACAATTTAACATATTTTTTTGTTGCTTGTGCTATTTAGTGTCATATCTAGCAGATCATTGCATAATCCCAGGTCATGAAGATTAATGCCTCTGTTTTCTTCCAAGAGTTTTTGAGTTAATTTTTGTATATGGTGGGCGGTAAGGGTTTTAACTGTGTTCTTTTGCTTGTGGATATGTTGTCTTTTGAGTTTATTACTTAAGATTTTTTTTTTTTTTTTTTTTTTCTGTCTCCAACTCATTCCTGGTTTGGGGACTCCAATTACAAATATGTTAGGTTCTTTAAAACTGTCCAAGAGTTTAGGGATGTGATTTTTTTTCAGTATTTTTCTCTTTTTGTTTCATTTTGGATTATTTTATTACTGTATCTTCATTTTAGACATGGTGTTCAACTCTAGATGTTTAGTTTGGGTGTCTATCCTATCTTGTATCTCTGCTTAACAAGTTTAGTCTTCTTGTTTCTGACCATGGAGAATACGGTGACAGTAGTTTCTAAAAACTGTCTACTAATTTTATTATTATTTATCTCTTCTGGACTGGTTCTGATTGATTGTTTTCTCTCTTCATTATGGCTGTTACTGTCCTCCTTTGCATGCCTGGTAATTTTTTATTAGGTGCCAGATAAGGTAAATTTTGTCTTGTTGGGTGATGCATGTTTTTGTGTTTGTATAACCTGTATTGAACTTTGTTTTGGGATACAGTTAGAAACAGTTTAATTCTTTTGATGCTTGCTCTTTAACTTTCTTCGGTGAGACCAGAATGGTCTTTAGTCTAGGGCTGATTTTCTAAGTCCAGCTCCTTTTCAATTACGAGATCTTTCCCTCTGGTATTTGGGAACACCAGCTGCCTCAGTTCTGTGTGTACCTGGGGATTATTTTTTCTATTCCTTTTAGGTGTTCCTTTGGCCCAGGCAATTTCTCACATTTTTATACTAATTAATACTGAGCTGAAAACCTGTGAAGGGACCTTTTTCCTATCTCCAGAGTTCTTTGTCTGTTCATCTGTCTCCTCCCTGGTACTCTGCCTTTAATTCTAGGTATCTTGGCTTCCCCATCTCCAGAGCTTAGAGGAGATCACTGCAGTGCCCCTGGAATCTCCTCTCTGTGCTGCTGTCCACAAGCTGAGACAATTGTAGGGGCTGCCTTGTTTATGGTCCTTCAGGGGTCACTCTTCTGCACTGGTCAATATCTGATCTCTGAAATTTGTTGATTCATGTATATTGCCTGGGATGGTAGTTGTTCAGGTTGGATAGTAAATTTGGTCTCTGGTACTCCATCTTGATTAGAAGTCTCAAGATTGTTTTTTCAGCCGATAGAAAATCAGTTCTTAAAGACTACTATATTTCTGTTACATCTGTTTGTTTCATTCTGTCTCATCCTAGGTCCTGGACATTAAAGAGATTGGGGGAAAGTTCTTAATTCTTAGATGGAATGTAAAAATGGTTGTCATCTTATCAAGATGTACCAAAGTACTGATTTAATGTTAAATTGAAAGAAATGATCTTTTCTTTGTCTACTGTGTCTACTGCTGTTTGATTATATATTTATGACTTCATATCTATAATGTGTCTGGGCAAGTATTTTTACTTGTAATTAATTCAATACAGTTTTTTTTAGTTACTTGATTCTTGATGCAATTACCACTTGGATACACTGGTCTTAAAACTGCTAAGCTGAGAATATATATTGCTTATATATTGTTACTATATTGTTCACCTTTTGTTTTCAGGCAGAATTCTTGTTTTCTAGAGTATAGATAGGAACAGCTTCTGAGATACTGGATTTGATTTTGGGGGTATAATTTTAAATTAATTATGGTAAAATACTGGATTTATCATCAGTATAAGTTATTCATACCGTTTCTTTCATGTCATAGGTAAGGCAACTTTAAAGGATAAAGTCGTAACTGTTGTGCTCTTAAAAATGGTGATGCAGTCTAAACATTGAGAATTTTTTTTGTTTGTTTGTTTGCTAAGGAGAGTTTATAACCTAATTGTAGCAGTGCATTGTCCTAGAATAGGTAAGCTTTCTCCTGTTAAACACTTCCTCACAATTTTTTGTATGATAAATTATTACTCATTGAAAATCTAAATGTTACTTAATCCAGGGTAGAGAACACGGTATAATCCTTTCCCCATTTTTTTCTTCTCCTACAGGAAAAGTAAGAAGCTTAAGCTCATCTTTGTGGTCACTAACTCACTTGACAGCTTTGCATCTGAGTGACAATTCCCTGTCCCGCATTCCTTCAGATATTGCCAAGCTTCACAATCTGGTGTATCTGGACCTATCATCTAATAAAATCCGGAGTTTACCAGCAGAACTCGGAAACATGGTATCACTCAGGTGTGCAGATTCGATTTCCTATATGACTTTATACCGCCTAAGAACAAAATAGAGCATTTATTTTACCAGGAATCAGCACTACCAATTTAATGGTCTTTGAACAATAGCAAACATAACTATATCTTCTATGTAAAGCTTTCTGGGAAGACTGAATGCCGGCCAACAAATGGTAAATCCAGTAGATTGTTTGCCTAAAATTTGTTTTATTGCTGTATTTTGTGTGATGTACTTAAACAAGATTTTTGGACAAAGTGGGGGTCAACAAATAAAAGGCAGTTACATTATCCCACATACACACTCACGCATGACAGATGGTTGTGGTGGCTAAACACAGCGTCCTGGAAACCACTGCTAATGATCGAAACCTTTTTGGCCATTCCTGGGCTTGCATGCATGATAGTAATAAAGCCTGGACTTGAAAACTAGAATTAGTCATTGGATTTGGGAGACTCTAGTGTGGTGTACAGGAGGTAGATAGGCTGTGAAGTCACGCAGTTCAATTTGGAATCCTGACTTTGCCATTTACAAGTTGTGTGGTTTTGGGCAATCTCCTTAACCTTCCTGAGCATTTTGTCCTGTATACATTTGCTGTATAATAGTTACCAAGCCAGGGCTGAGATTAGATATATCCGAAATAATGAGTAAGAAACTATTAGCCCCCTGCGTGACACATACTGTATTTAATAAATGGTAATTACTATTTATTATCTCTGTTTTGTAAGGTAGATGGAACCTAACCAGGTTGAAAGTAAAGCTAATTTCCAGTTATTATGTTAATACTAATGGAAAATCTTGCCCCACTTCATACTACCTGCCTTTTCTCTGATTCTACTGGCTTTTTTGCTGCCTTCTACCATTTGCTGCATAGTTAAAAGGAATAAGGACCTTGTGAGAGTTTCTTTATTGCTCCAAGTCCAGCTTTTTGACATTGTTTTGGGCTTAATTACTGAGAATGTATACTATGACCATTTTTAAGCTCCTTAAAAAAACCTCTTTTCCCACATGATGTATGTGGAAATAGATGGGAACGAGTTATTTAGAACTAGCTGTTCTTGTTCGGTTTATGGCCTCACCACTCACCAACCTCTGATTCACTAAGTAATAGCCAAGGTTCATTTAAATTCCAAGAACCAGGGATTATAAAAGTAGTACTTATTCACATCTAAAAATTGATGAATAAAACTTATTGGAGAAAATTGTAAGTGTCTCAGTGTTGGGTCTTTTTTTTCCTCTGGAAGATTCCTTTGATAGTTATAGTTATGTGTACCAAAAGAAATCAATAAAATAATCATTGGCAGTTAATATAGCTGCCATTATTTCTAAATTGAAATTTTAGTTAATATGGAGAAATACTAACAACAGACTTAATTTTGCCACTGTCATAAGCTCTTTTCACTCGGTGCTACATGATCATTTTAATTCTCCTTTTACAGTTCACATGTTAGTTTGTTTTATCATTTCCACTTTCTTAAAATTGTGTGGTAAACTCCATATGCACTGGGTGTGTGCTGCTCCTGGGCTGGTATGTGGACTGTGCCAGTTTGCAGGCCGTGTTGTCAGCCTACAGTGACACACAACATGTGAGAGTAGTTTTATATCTGTTGAATTTAATGCTCTTTAAAAATTAGGGCTTGTGTCTTGCTGGTCTTATTTTTTTCCTCATCTCATTTTTCTAATAATTCATTTTTTCCTTGTGTTTTAAAAATTTATTGGTCTGTGACAGTTTGGGATTATTTTGCTTTTTGTTTTTTTACCATCTGTCGTTTGTGAAGCACTGTACTAGACATTGGAATACGCTGTATAATTTTTTCATTCTTACAGGTTATATTCTTAGAAACTGTATTGCTGATTTTAGCTATGAGTTAAAAGGTAACATATCTTCTGACATGGAATTTTTACGTCCACAGGGAACTCCATTTAAATAACAACCTGTTACGAGTTCTACCTTTTGAGCTGGGAAAACTGTTTCAGTTGCAGACTTTAGGCCTAAAAGGTATGACTTCCTGTGTTTGTGTTTCTTGTTGTTTGTGCATATGTCTTTGAGCCTAGGAAATCTTCTTGCCAGGCATTTGCAGGCTTACTTTTCCCCAAACTTCATCAGTTCCTTAGATATATTCCAGTGGTTTTCTTTCTTGTCCACCTATAGACTGTTAATCTTCGTATTCTTTTTCACTCCTAGCCCAGCTTTGCTTTCTATCATTTGTTTCAATCAATTCTGTGTTCTGGTGATGCATTCCTAAGGTCATACTTTATTTCATCATACTATAAACAGCTTCCCCCCCCCCTGTATTCAAACCTCAAAAAAATGGAGACTCATGAAGTACAGAAATTAATGAATAAAAATTTTTGAGCCATTTGGACTTGCTAGTAACAGTAGGTTTTTGATCATTTTTTTAAAACATGGTTTTATGAGGACTTCATTACTGTCTTAGAATTTGAGGGCATAATTGATCCAGTGAGGACTATTGGGAAATATGCTTTTTAAGTCAGCAAGATTAAAAGTCATATTTTACTAATATGTCATTACCTATTTTTAAAATCACATTAAGTGATTGTTTGCCAGTCTTATATCTACCTTACTCTATAATTGATTCCTAAAAAACAGTCATGTAATGAAGTCTTCAAGAATTGTACTCATTATTTATTTCTTAAGAATATTATTTCTTAAGAATACATAGGTTGTAAAATTGGGTTTTATTCCTGTAAATCCATTTCATATCATGAAGGTAACAGTAATTTCACAAAAACAACTGAAATGGAAAAATATAAATAATACCTTTACAAATGTATATAATACCATTGTCAACAAATATCATATCAGCTTTATAAATGGTTCTTTGGAAAGTGTTTTTCTGCGTGGGCTGGACTTGGCTGAGGCTTCTTGAAATAGAGGTCTGTAGATCTGTCTCCCTATGATGAGTGTACTTTTTGAAATTTCCTTGTTTTAATTTTGAAAAACAAAAATGTAAAACGTAGCAACATCTATCTGTATCCTGACTTTAAGAATTAGCAATATTGTGTCCCTTTTGTGTCCATTTTCTAATGCAAAAGAAACAAGACATTACAGAGTGTGAAAACTGTCTGTTCTTCCTCAGATCCCTTTCTCATCCCAGAGGCAGCTACTATTCTTATGTCCTTTTAGTAGTCTCAGGATTTATAATCTTGCAGTATTTATTTTACAAACCTTTGACTGTATTCATTTTGCTAAGGATTCACAAACTTTATTTGAAGGGAAGGTCATCAGTCACAGATACTCACATTGAGTTAATGTGTGTGAAAGTCTTTGAAGTATTGGGGAAGGGTAGGGCAGTCTTTGTGGCACCTTAGTTTTTGAGGATCCCTTGCTCTTCCATTTCAGAAAGATTCTCTCGTTTGACATCTAGGTTTTATGTTTCTTTCTCTGGAGGATAGTTTCACTGATTATACTTTTTTTGGGACAGATCCCCTTACTTTTCTGAGCTTGCCCCAGCTCACTTGTTAACTTCAGACAACCACTGATATGTTTTCCATTTCTTTTCTTTTCTTTTCCTTTTTCCTTTTCTTTCTTTCTTTCTTTTTTTTTAAAGATTTTATTTATTTATTTGTCAGGGAGAGCTAAAATGAGAGAGGGAACAGAAGCAAGGGGAGTGGGAGAGGGAGAAGCAGGCTTCCCGCTGAGCAGGGGGCCCGACCTGGGGCTCGATCCCAGGACCCTGGGATCATGACCTGAGCCACAGGCAGATGCTTAACGACTGAGCCATCCAGGTGCCCCATGTTTTCCATTTCTATAGTTTTGTTATTTCAAGAATATTGTATAAGTTGAGTCATACTGTATGTAACTTTCTGAGACTGGTTTTTTTCCCACTCAGGTTACTTCTTTGGTGCAGGTTTTTGCGTGTTTGCTCCTTTATATTGATGAGCAGTGTTCCATGGTTTGTTTAACCAGTTACCTGTTGAAGAACATCTGGCTGGTTTCCAGTATTTGGCTATTGTGGATGAAGCAGCTGTGAGGTGCATACAGGTTATTATGTGAACATAAGTCTTAATTTCTTTAGAATAAATACCCAGGAATGCAGTTGGCTCAGTCATATGTTAGTATCGTGCTTAGTTTTCTAGTAATTGGCCAAACTGTTTTCCAGAGTGGCTGTACTAAAAAATTTTCTTTATTTTTTTATTTTTTTAAAGATTTTATTTATTTATTTGACAGAGAGAAACACAGTAGCGAGAGAAGGAACACAAGCAGGGGGAGTGAGAGAGGGAGAAGCAGGAAGCCCGATGTGGGGCTCGATCCTGGGTCTCCAGGATCATGACCTGAGCCGAAGGCAGTCGCTTAACCAACTGAGCCACCCAGGCGCCCCTGTACTAACATTTTCACCAGTGATAAATGAGTGATCCAGTTACTGTGAATATTCACCAGCTTGGTGTTGTCATTGTTGTTACTTTAGCCTGTCTGATAGATGTGTAGTGGTATCTCACTGTGGTTTTAATTTGCATTTCCCTTTTAGCAGAAGGTATTGCACATCTTTGCATGTGATTGTCATCTGTATGTCATCATCTGTGGCATAGTTTTCATGTCTTTGCCATGTTCTATCCAATTGGACTGTTTTTTACTGTTGGTTTTGGTAGTCTAATATATTCTAGATAATAGGCCTTTGTCAAAGATGTGATTTGCAAATACTGTTTTCCCAGTATGTAGTCTTCTTATCCACTTAACACACCCAATTCCAGTGCTGGGGGGCTTTCCCTTACACCAGCAAGCCATTCTAGGACACCAGCTAGAGGTCCTATAATTCAACTAAATTTTGACACTACCTACCCAAAGATAGCATCAGATTCCACGGATAAAGGGTTCAGTCCTACCTGATGGCTCCTTGCCTTTGCTTCTGACCAAGGTTTCCACAGCCCCCTCTTGCATTCGATTAATCTGTTGGAGTGGCTCATAGTAATCAGGAAACCTACTTTTACAAGATTCCCAGTTTATTATAAAAGGATAAAACTGAGGAACAGCTAGATGGAAGAGATGCATAAGGCAAGGTATGGGGAAGCAGTATGGAGCTTGCATTCTCCCCAGACATGCCATTCTTCCTAAATCTCCATGTGTTTACCATCCTGGAGCCTCTTTAAACCCCATGCTTTTGAGTTTTTACAGATCCTTCATAACATAGGGATGAGTAAATCATTGGCCTTGATGACTGAGCCAACTTCCCAGCCCCCTTCCTCTGTGGGATGAATGTTCCAACTCTTTGTCATATGGTTGGTTCTCTGTCAACCCAGTTTCTAGTCCTTAGGTGGGGTTGGAAAGTTACTTTGTTATCATAACATGAGACACCTCTATAACTTCTTCACTTAAGAAATTTTAAGAGTTGGGTGCTTGGGTGGCTCAGTGGGTTAAAGCCTCTGCCTTCAGCTCAGGTCATGATCTTAGGGTCCTGGGATTGAGGCCCACCTCGGGCACTCTGTTCAGTAGGGAGCCTGTTTCCTCTGCTCTCTCTGCCTGCCTCTCTGCCTGCTTGTGATCTCTCTGTGTCAAATAAATAAATAAAATCTTAAAAAAAAAAAAGAAATTTTAAGAGTTTTAGGAGCTTTAGGAAAGTGGATGAAGACCAGATATGTATTTCTTATAATAAATCACCGTGTCACACAGGGTCTTGGATGTAGTGGAAATTTTTAGTTTTGATGAAGTTATCATTTTTTCCTTTTATGGATCCTGCTCTTTGGTGTCAAGTCTGAGAATGCCTTGATTAGCTCTAGAGCCCAAAGATTTTCTCCTGTGAAAACTAAAAGTTTCATGGTTTAGGGTGCCTGGGTGGTACAGTTCGTTGAACATCCAGCTGTTGATTTCAGTTCAGGTTAATGATCTCAGGGTTGTGAGATCACATCAGGCTCTCTGCTCAGTGAGGAGTCTGCTTGAGATTATCTCTTCCTCTCCCTCTGCACTCCCCAAAGTAAATCTTTTTTAAAAAGTTTCATGGTTTTATGTTTTACATTTAAGTCTGTGTTCTATTTTGAGTTAAAATTGAGCTAAAAGAAATGAGGGTTAGTTGAAAGTTCATGCTTTAGTCTGTGACTGTCCAGTTGGTCTAGCACCATTTGTTGAAAAGTCTGTGCATTGAATTGCCTTTTCCCAAGATCAGTTGGACATATCTGTATGAATCTATTTCTGGATTTTCCCTTTTCCATTGATGTATGTGTCTGTCCCTTTGCCAGTACTTACTTGAAAGTTGAAATAGGCTAAATAAGTCTTGAAATAGGATAGACAGACTCCTCTACTATAGTTGTCTTTTCAAAAACATTTTAAGCTGTTTTAGTTTCTTTCCCTTTCCATATACATTTGGAATAATCTTGTTTATAGTTATAAGAAATATTGCTAGGATTTTGATCGTAGTTGTGTGAAACCTGGAGATCAAGTTGGGGAGAATTGAATCTTTAGCTCCAACCATGAACGTGTCCTGTCTCTCCCTAGATTTAGAGCTTTGATTTCTGTCATTAGTATTTTGTAGTTTTTGGTATATAAATCATGTAAATGTTGTGTTAGATATATTTCTAAGTCTTTTTGTTTGTGGTTTTTTTTTTTTTTTTGAGCAATTGTAACTGATAATATATTAAATTCTGCTGTCCATGTGTACATTCCTGGGTGTATAGAAATACAGTGGATTCTTTTTTCTCTTTACCTTTTTCTTCCATCCTCCCATTCCCCCTCCATCCCCTTGGCAACCACCTATTTGTTTACTGTATTTAAGAGTTTGGTTTTTGTTTGTTGGCTTCTTCATTTGTTTTGTTTTTAAGATTCTGCATATAAGTGAAATGAAATAGTTCTCTTTCTATTGTTTCACTTAGTATAATATCCTGTAGGTCCATTCATTTTGTAGAAAATGGCAAGATCTTTTTTTTTTTTTAAAGATTTTATTTATTTGATAGAGAGAAACACATCCAGGGGGAGTGAGAGAGGGAGAAGCAGGCTTCCCGCCGAGCAGAGACCCCGATGTGGGACTCGATCCCGGGTCTCTGGGATCATGACCTGAGCCGAAGGCAGTCGCTTAACCAACTGAGTCACCCAGGCACCCCGCAAGATCTTTTTTTAATGGCCAAGAAATATTCCATTGCATGTATATACCACATTTTTATCCACTCATCTATGGATGGATACTTCGGTTGCTTCCATATCTTGGTTATTATAAATAATGCTGCAGTAAACATAAAAGTGCATGTATCTTTTTGAACTGGATTTTTGTATATTTGTCTTGTATCCTCCATCCTGTTTAATTCACTTCCAGTTTTAGGAGTTGTTTTGTTTTGCTTTTGTTTTTGTGCACTTTAAGGTAAAATTTTTGGGCATTTTCTTTGTAGTAGAAAATTATGTCATCTGCAAACAGGGATGATTTTATTTCTGTTTGTCACAGAGAGAGAGACAGAGAGAGAGAAAGAGAGAAAGAAAGCACAATCAGGCAGAGGGAGAGAAGCAGGTTTCCCACTGAGCAGAGAGCCTGAAGCGGGACTTGATCCCAGGACCCTGGGATCCTGACCTGAGCTGAAGGCAGATGCTTAACCAACTGAACCACCCAGGTACCCCTTTTCTTTCCTTTTCTTGCATTATTGTGCTGACTAAAATATCCAGCACTATGTTAAATAAGAGTTGGAAGACTAGTCATCCCTCTTTTTTCCTGATCTTTCAAAGTATTCTGTCATCACCATTAAGTATAATGTTAGCAGTAGGTATTTTGTAGATTGTCTTTATCAGTTTGAGAAAGTTTCCCTCTATTCCTCTTTTTTCAGAGTTTTGTTTTAAGATTTTATTTATTTGACAGAGAGAAACACAGCCAGAGAAGGAACACAAGCAGGGGGAGTGAGAGAGGGAGAAGCAGGCTTCCCGCCGAGCAGGGAACCTGATGTGGGACTCGATCCCGGGTCTCCAGGATCATGACCTGAGCCGAAGGCAGTCGCTTAACCAACTGAGCCATCCAGGTGTCCCATTTTTCAGAGTTTTTAATCATGAATGGGTTTTTAATTTTGTCAAGTGCCTATTTTACATCAGTTGATATGATTACATAATTTTACTTCTTTAGCCTTATAATTGATTTTTGCATATTAGCAGGCTTGTAGTCCCAGAATAAATCCCACTTGGTCATGGTTCTCATTCTTTTTATTTATTGCTTATTTCTGTATGCTAATATTTTCTCAGGGGTTTTTTTTTAAGCAAGAAAAAACCATACATGGCAATTTATTTATATAAAGGTACATGTTTTGCAGTGTCCTCCCCTTCTTTTTTTCTTTTTCTTTTTCTTTTTTTTCCAGATGGGTGGAGTGTGGAACAGGCAGAAGAAAACAAATCTTGGCTTCCTTCTGGGTGGAAACTGTTCAAATTTAAACCATGGCAAGAAGCACTCATGTTCTGTTGCTGGGTAGAAAAGATGTGCTGTTTGAGCTTCCACTGTCCCTCTGGCTTCCTGACTCTGATCATGCAGGAGTCCTGTGATGGTCTTGGATTTATAGATAGCAAGATCTGCCCCTCTTTTATGGCAAGACTCTGGATTTGAAAAGGACAAAGTGATCAGACTTTTTTATTGAGATTTTTCTTATTTATCCAAATGCTTTATTATTTAGTAGGTTTCATGATACTTCTTTCTTAAGGATTTTTGACTCAATATTCCTGAGGGATATTTGTCTTTAGTTTTATTTGTATGCTCACTGTCTGGTTTTGGTATCTAGGTAATATTAGCTTTAAGAAATGAATATGAAAGTGTTCACTCATCTTTTGTTTTCTCAGAGTCCGTAGAATTAGTCAGTTCTTTAAGTGTTTAGTAGAATTTTCCAACAAAACAATATGGGCCTAGAGATTTCTGAGTTTTTAAGATTTTATTTATTTATTTATGTAGAGTGAGTGTGTTCACGAGTGTGGGGAGGGACACAGGAAGAGGGAGAGAGAGAATCTTGAGCAGATGCCACGCTGAGTACAGGCTGGAGCCTGATGTGTGGCTCGACCCCACAACCCTGAGGTCATGACCTGAGTCGAAATCTAAGGGTCTGATGCTTACTTAGCCCACTGAGCGACCCAGGCACCCCTCTTTCGTGGCAGTTTTTTTTTTTTTTTAAGATTTTTATTTATTTATTAGAGAGAGAGACCACAAGTAGGCAGAGAGAGAGGAGGAAGCAGGCTCTCTGCTGAGCAGAGAGCGCAACATGGGCCTCGATCCAAGGACCCTGAGATCATGACCTGAGCTGAAGGCAGAGGCTTTAACCCACTGAGCCAGCCAGGCGCCCTCGTGGCAGTTTTTAAATTATGAATTCATTTCCTTTAATAGGTATAGGACTATTTAAATTACTTACCGGGTGAGTTTGGACAGTTTGTGTTTTTCAGGGAAATGGCCCATTCATATATGTTGTTAAATTTAGGTATGTAGAGTTGTTCATAGTATTCCCTTATCCTTTCGATTCTGTAGGGTTTGTGGTGCTATCCCATTTCACATTTTACATTGGTAATTTTTGTCTTCATTTTCTTTGTCAGTCTTGGTAGAAGTTTACTGATATTGTTGATCTTTTCAAAGAAACGGTTTTTGTTTTTTTTTTTTTTCAGTGTTCCAAGATTCATTGTTTATGCCCCACACCCAGTGCTCCATGCAATATGTGCCCTCAGTACCCACCACCAGGCTCTCCCATCCCTCCCGTCCCCTCCAAGACCCTCAGTTTGTTTCTGAGTCCAAAGTCTCTCATGTAGTTCATTTCCCTCCCCGAATTACCCTATTTCCCATTTCCTTCCCTTCTCCTATTGTCCTCTATATTACCCCTTATGCACCACAAGTAAGTGAAACCATGTGATACTTGACTTTCTCTACTTGGCTTATTTCACTCAGCATAATCTCTTCCAATCCAGTCCATGTTGCTACAAAAGTTGGATATTCATCTTTCTGATGGAGGCGTAATATTCCATTGTATATATGTACCACATCTTCTTTATCCATTCATCTGTTGAAGGGCACTTTGGCTCTTTCAAAGAAACCGTTTTTAAAACACTTCCTTTTTCCCATTTTTAAATTTCACTGATTCCTATTCTTCAGTATTTTTAATTCATCTTTTTGCTTTCAGTTTATTTTTTTCTTTCTAGGTTCTTAGGATTGGAGTGTAGATGATTGAATTGAGATTTTTTTTCCTTTTCTAATACATGCATTAGGTCCTATAAATTCCCTCTTGGCTCTGTGTTAGCTCTGTCCAGCCCCAAATATTGATAGTGGTGTGTTTTCATTTTCACTAATTCAGTGCATTTTCCTCTTAGATCCATGGGTTATTTAGAATTTTCCGAGTGTTCCCAGATTTCCCTTTTGTCTTTCAGTACTGATTTTTGGTGTGATTCCCTTGTGGTTGAAGAATTCTGTATGATTTGAGTTATTTTAAATTTGTTGAAGTTTGGTAGTTTATGGCCCAGGATGTGGTCTGTACTAGTTTACGTCCCTTGGGCACACACAAGAATATTTATTGCGCTATTATTGGGTAAAATGTTCTATAAATCTCAACTGGATCCTATCTATTAACCTAGTTAGTGTCTGTTAGATTGATGGTGTTTGGAGTTTTCTTTGTCTGGTTCTGTCAGTTGTTGAAAGATGAGTATTAAAGTCTCCCAGTGTAATTGTAGATTTCTCTCTTGTTCTTTCAGTTCTATCAGTTTTTGCTTAAAATATTTTTCAAATCTGTCATTTTGTGAGTACATGTTTAGAATTGCTGTGAGTTCTCCTTTATATTATATGATGTCATTTTCTGTCTCTAATAAATTTATTTGCTCTGAGGTCAACTTTATCTCATACTAAGTAGTTACTACTGTTTTCCTTTGATTAAGATTTTCATAACATCTTTTTTCATCCTTTTCCTTTCAGCCTGCTTATAGTGTTACATTTGAAGTGAGTTTTCTTGTGGAAGACATACATAACTTATCAAGTCTATTAGTGCTGTCTTTTACCATTTTGAGTGAAATATAGAATCTCTAACTCCCTTTAAGACTTTTTATTTGCAAGCCAAGCAGAGAAAGTCAGTTATCATATGGTTTCACTTACTTGTGGAGCATAAGGAATAACATGGAGGACATTGGGAGAAGGAAAGGAAAAGTGAATTGGGGTAAATCAGAGGGGAAGATGCAACATGAGAGACTGTGGACTCTGAGAAACAAACTGAGGGTTTTGGAAGGGAGGGGGGTGGGGGGGGATGAGGGAGCCTGGTGGTGGGTATTAAGGAGGGTGCTTATTACATGGAGCACTGGGGTGTGGTATATAAACAGTGAATCTTGGGACACTGAAAAATTTAAAAAAATATATTTTTCTATAATATAGTCAGTCTGAATATTTTTACACTTTTATACTGTTATAACTAGATTGGCCATACTGTGAATTGCATGACCACCATGATTATTCTCTGTTGTCCCAGTGTGGTGTTAGTGGTCTTGTTTGAATATCAACAGAATCACAGTTACGACAATAAATTATTAAAAAAACCACTTTTTATTTGCTCCCTGTTTATAGTATCATTGTCTTTAGTATTTTCTGTACATATATTTAGAACCAGACTTGTGTTGCAAAAATATTTTAATGGCTGAATGTGAGTTAGAAAGCTTAAGGGAAGGGAAGCCTGTTATATTTGCCCCCTTTTGAAGACCATAGTCTTTTTTTCTCTCTAATATTCCAGGGTTCCTTCTTTCATCATTTCCTTTGTATTTAGAGAACTTATGTTCTGATTCTTTTAGGATAGATGTGCTGGCAGTGGGTTCTTTAGTTTTCTGTGCTCTGAGAATATCTTTATTTCTCATTCCTTCCTAAAGGCTGTTTTCACTGGGTATTGGTTCTGGGTTGCCAGTTCTTTTCTTTCAGCACTTAAAAAATCTGTGCCACTTCCCCTTGACCACCGTGGTTCGTGATGTGAAGTCTGCTCTTATTCAGAGTGTGTTCTCCCTAGAGGTAAGGTGTTTTTCTCTGGCTGCCTTCAAGATGTTTTCTTTGTCTTTAGTTTTCAGAAGTTTAATTATGATTTGGCTTGCAGTGGGTTCTTCCAAGTGTGTTCTGTTTGGGTTTTATCAGACTCTTCGATCTGCAGGTTTGTTTTTTCTCTCCAAATTTGGGGAATTTTTCAGGCATTATTTCTTTGAGTGCTGTTTCAGCTCAGTGCTTCTTGTTCTCTGTTTCCACAACTCTGAGGACATGAGCTTTAGAATTTTGTTGTGGCCTCACAGGTCCTTGAGGCTCTGTTCATTTTTTTCAGTTTCCTTTCTGTTCAGATTGGGTACTTCTCACCATTCTGTCGTCAGTTCACTGATTCTTTCCTCTGACCCTGTTTTGCTATTGAACCCATCCATTGAACTTTTTATTTCATTTATTCTGTTTTGTAGTTTTAATATTTTCATTTTCAAAAACATGTTTTGTTTATTTGCCAAAACTTTCTTTTTCTTTGCTGAGTCTTCCTGTTTTGTTTTTTTGTTTTGTTTTGTTTTGTTTTGTTTCATTTATGTCAAACATGTTTTTGCTATTTCTCATTGAAGCATTTTTTGTCATGCTTGCTGTATTTAGATCAGATCATTCTAATGTTTTGGTCATCTTGGTGTTGGATCCTTGTTTATCTTTCTTCCTTTTGTTTGAAATCTTCCTGGTTCTGGTATGATGAGTGATTTTCACTTGAAACTGGACATATTCATATTATGAAACTCTGAATCTTACTCAACCTTCTGTTTTTGCTGGGTGTCTCTGGCACTGCTCTGGCAGAGAAAGTGAGGGGGGCAACATCTTTTGAAAATCTTTTTTCATTTGGCACAGTTAAGATCTTACAATCACTTTAAGTCATTTGTCTTCTTCAGTTTATAATATTTATTAGTGGAGCTGTGGCATCCATAACGATATATACACCCCTTGTGTTGTGTGGGTAGGAACTTCACTGTTCAAGGCAGTTCATTGTACTGTTAATTTTCGTAAGCACATAAGAAATCCTTCTGAGAGGATTTGAGACTCTTGTAGATACATGTAAATCATTGCTCTTGCTTTCATTTTTGGCCCTTAGGAAACAGTTATTGAATTTACAGGTTGACTCACAGCCCCAGAGTTTTCCCCTTTCCTTAGTGACTTAGTCTTAAACTAAATCTGTCCCATCTTGTTATTACTTTATTTAGTAGAATTTTAAAAAATCTAAGTGCCAGCTACATTTGTTACTAGGATATCTTCTTGTTAGTTTGTTGCATTCTTAAGTTTTGATTCTCTGATTCATTATTGTGGCTATCCTCTTTCCCTTGTCTGACTCTTCTTTCCTACTCTTCCCTTTCTAGTTTCATTTGGGTTTGATCATTGTAAAAGTGTTGTTTAGGCAGGGCCAGATATAGAGCACTATTAGATCTCTTCTATGTCGACATCAGTCCACAGTAATCCTTTTCTGGCTACTTCTGCAGAACATGGTATGAATCATTTTTGTTCTTTTCCTCAAAAACTGGTAAAATATTTCCTCTGGTTTGGTAAATTACTAGTAACTATATACATTGTTATAGATGATCTGATAATTTTCTTAGGTTTTTTACTTTTGAAATACTTTGTTACCTTTCTTGGTTTCATTTTACCTATTTAAAAAATATTTCCAGGAAATCCACTTACCCAGGATATATTGAACCTCTATCTGGAACCAGATGGAACAAGAAGGCTACTGAACTATTTGCTTGATAATTTGGCAGGTACTGCAAAAAGAAGTAAGTGGTCATTTGTTCAAACAATTTTTTTAGGAAGATGTTTAAGAATGTTGCTTAATTTTATGTTTTATATTCAACTAGTTTCAACAGAACAGCCACCTCCAAGATCTTGGATTATGTTGCAAGAACCAGACAGAACAAGGCCAACTGGTTGGTAGCCTTATATTATAACTTATAACTTATTTTTACTTGGTATTATAAATCCAAGCCACAACAGTGTTGTTGGCTTGGGTTAGATTATGGGCTGTGTTGGTTTGAGACTTGGTTGACTTGGTTTGAGAGATAATAATAAAGACTTAATTGTTGCTTAGCTGGCCTCCCTCCTATGCCATAGGGATGCTGTGGAGCAGTGCTTCTCAGGTATTTTTATATCCCCCAAAGGACATGTGGCAATGTCTGAAAACATTTTTTGATTGTCACAGCTGGGGGAAATTCTACTGACTTCTCATGGTTAGAGACCAGAGATGCTGCTAAGCATACTACATTGCACAGCACTGTCCCTCCATCCTCCACGAAGAATTTACCTACCCATAATGTCAGTAATGCCACTGTTGAGAAGCTCTGCTCTAAAGTATTAACCAAACTCATTTATTATAATAAATACACCATAAATATAAAATTCTTCATGTTGGAAGTTTCCAAATCCTCATATGTTTCAAAAGTATTTGATGCTACAAAATTGTAAGACAGCCAAAACACTTACTTGAGAGAGAAATTGAACTAATGGCCTCTGATTTCCTTTTAACTTAACTTGTGTGAAAATACTTTGAGAATTACATGGTGTGCATAACAAAATTTGGTCTATGATACCTCTTTCCTTTCACATGAATTAATAGTTGCTCTGTAGAAGAAACTTAGCCATGCCTGTTAGGAAACTGTCAATTTTCCACATTCTGCATTAGCAGTTAACAGAGTGGTGGAGGGAATACAGATGTGATGAGCCCTGATCTTAGAGACAGAGAGGCTCAAGATCTTAGTCTTTTAGCTTTGAACTTTCTGTGGGTATGTCGATAACAGGTAATACATTATATTATAATTTGTTCAGCTATCTGTCCTTATTCAACTTTATTGATATCTGTTATGTCTGGCATATAGTAGCCTTTTGGTGAATATATATTGAGTGAATAAAGTCAAACTTAGCATTTAAGTGGAAACTATTGAAATTAATTAGGGTTTTTTTCCTGCCACGTGTGTGAATAAGTAAAGTTATTTTTCCTACAGCCTTGTTTTCTGTCATGTGCTATAATGTTCTTTGTGATAAATATGCGACCCGGCAGTTATACGGCTACTGTCCATCTTGGGCACTAAATTGGGACTACAGGAAAAAGGCCATTATTCAAGAAATTTTGAGCTGCAATGCTGATATCATAAGTCTTCAGGTAAGTCATCAGAAGAGTGTTTGTGTAAATCGCCCAAATTCTCCAGTGTTGATAAGCAAGGGACAAACTAGGAACACATTACCCTGACACATTTGAAGTTCTGGCTCAGCAATTCTTAAAATATTGGCTCTGTTTTTAGTGAATCCTGGGAACGTTCACTACCTGCTTTGTTTTGCAGCACTGTGCTGCCAAATAGCAAATGGGTTAATTTGGGTTTTCATCTTTTCCTCCTGAATGTCTTCGCACTATTTTTTAATTGGGTGGCAGAGTTACTGAAATTATGGCATTGTCAAGGTATAGTTTTGCTTTACCATCAGCAGTAATAGAATGATTAGGGCATGAGGGAAAGCACATTGAACCTGATGCATAGGGACTTTGAGGTCTCAGTCGTACTCATAATAATTTACACGACCTTGGGTAAGTCACTTTCTCCCTGTGGTCTGCAGTTAGAATCTGTGAGGTTTCTTCTCTCTCTGATTCTTATTCCCCATCAATTCTAAAATATAAGAAAATACACACACACACACACACCAAGGTGTATGCATGTTGAAAAGATGTTATATTCCTTATTCTGCAGATTAGTCCTCTGAAATTATTTCAACCCCTCAAACTGTACATTTAAAGTTAATGCATAGGACTCATTTTTGTCTTACGAAATAACTTTGCCATTTGTAACTTTTCAGGAGGTTGAAACAGAACAGTATTACAGTTTTTTTCTGGTAGAACTGAAAGAACGTGGCTATAATGGATTCTTTAGTCCTAAATCTAGAGCTAGGACAATGTCAGAACAAGAAAGAAAACATGTTGATGGCTGTGCAATATTCTTCAAGACAGAAAAGTAAGTCATTTTACGTTTAAAAATTTTTTTCTCAGTATTTGTAAACGGGGTGGAAATTAGTTGGCAAATTGGAGAAGGAAGCGTTGTATTAATGCTTGGTAAAACAACGCTGTTGACTTAAGGGTTTGGTTTGGTTTTGAAGTATCGGAAGTGACCTTGTTTTGGAGACTTGTTGAAAGTGCTGCTGTTTCTTCAGGTGTTCACTAGAGTTTAACTCCAATTGTTAATTGAAACACCTCATTATTAACATTCCCTCTAGGAAGGTAGAGGGATTCTTAAGCCTATAGTTTGGAAAAGAATTACTTAAAAATTACAAGGTGGAATATTCCAACATGAAACTTAAGCAGAAGATGACTACATTATCTTAAGTTGTAAAAGTATTTCAGGATGTTATCTGCATCAGTAACAGACTGAGAACAACTTGAAACAGATGTGGGAAGCTTGGTGTGAAGTGTGGAGGATTTTCCATAATGTGATTTACATGCCATCGTATTTGTTAAGGAAGTTTGGGAAAACTACATTTCCCACAAAGCTAATACCTTGGTGTTCCCAATTCTATGTGTGTGTATGTGTGTTTTTGTTTGTGTTTTAGATTTACTTTGGTTCAGAAACACACTGTTGAATTTAATCAGCTAGCAATGGCAAATTCGGAAGGGTCTGAAGCTATGCTGAACAGAGTCATGACAAAAGATAACATTGGAGTTGCAGTACTACTAGAACTTCGAAAGGAATTGATGGAAATGTCATGTGAGTGACCTTTTCACTTCCTGTAAAATTGACCTCCAAAATTTAATAGAAAGAAGAATATTTGTTATGTATTAATAGTCTTGTCTAACACCTGAAGAAACTCAGTGAGAATTTAAGTCATCTCTAAAATACCATATCCCTTTTTCTCTACCACAAAGCTGGAGATGAAAAAGTAGAGCCCAGAAAAGTATTTCAAACTTTGAAAGGCATAAAACCAAAGGCAAAACATGAGGTTTTTTGTTTTGTTTTGTTTTGTTTTGTGTTTTTGCTCCCAGTAGTTTTTTACATAAAAGAAATGTTGAAGTAAATAGTAGTTAAAATAACTTAGTTAAAATAACTGCTCAGAGAGAACTCCATGCCCTCCTATAATTTCTTGGCAGCAGGGATACCCTGTAAGCTAACTTTTCTTCCTGCCCTACTTGTAATCATTGTTTTAAAGCTTTTAAGTTTTGGATAAATGGGCCACTTATTTTAAATTAAAAGTACATTTAGCGTGACCATCATGTCGAGAACTGAAACTTGTGTCCCTCGAGGAGCAGTTGGGACTGGAGATGTTTAACCTGAAGGAGAGAAGATAAAGATGGAACTTGGTGCCTATATTAAATATATCTAGGGAAAAGGATGTAGATTTAATTCTGTGAGACTCAATTTAGGGCATCTGAATGAAGCCAGCAGTTTCAAGGAGACAACTGTCTAAAAATAAAGCTGTCCCAAATATAATGGGCTGTATGTGTTCAAATAGTGAATGCCCTACCTCTGACTATTCAACTGGAGCACAGAGGACTGTTTCTCAGGTTTGTGGTACAGTAGATTTAGTCAGCAGGTGGGCGGTTTGTTTAGGTAAATTTTAGGGTCCTTTTTGTTCCCGAGACTCTGAGGTATACTGTTTGCTTTCAGATCCTATAAGAATATATGGGCTGATGGGCGGGTTTTGTTTGTCTCTTTGTTTTCTTTTTATCTAATATAGCTGGAAAGCCACATCTTGGAGCAGAAAAACAACTTATTCTTGTGGCTAATGCTCATATGCATTGGGACCCTGAATACTCTGATGTGAAGTTGGTTCAAACTATGATGTTCCTCTCAGAAGTGAAGAACATTATCGATAAAGCCTCACGAAACCTCCAGTCCAGTGTCTTGGGAGAATTTGGAACTATTCCACTGGTGTTATGTGCAGATCTTAATTCTTTGCCAGATTCTGGTAAGAAAATATATTTTATATAGAATGCTTTTTGGGGCTTAAAATGTTGTAATATATTGTTTTGGTAATTCCAGATATAGTCAGAACGAAAATTCAGCTTAATGCAGCAGCTATGAATCAGGTTTAACATTTTTTAATGTGTGTAGTAGGGAGACTGTTTTGAGAACAAGATGATGTCATGCCCTTGCACATGTGCCTGAGCACAGAAATAAAGACACCTTTGGAGTGGTTCATTTCACTAGCAGTTCATTGCCATCATGGTGGATGAGAGCCAGGAAGGAGATAAAAACTGTTAAAATTTGTTTTCGGGGCAGGTTAAGGTATCTGAGATCCATAATTCTTTAGACTGTCTCAGCCAGCTGTCCAGGGATCACTGCTGCTGAAGCAGGGGAGATGTTTTCTGACAGTTTCTCTACATGTATTCTGCCTTCTGTCTAACTACAGAGTATCTGAGGGGCAAAGACAGACTCTAGGCAAATAATACATATTAAGCCTCATTTCAGTGTTAAAAAAATACAGTATTTTAAGAGTAAACACATGGGAAAATGTCCAGCTTTGCTAAGTAATTAAGTGAAAAGTAAAATAACTATTTGTAGAGCTCACCTAGCTGGTGGCATTCTCTTCCATAGATGGCAGCATAATGGCACATTTAATCCTAATCTTGGCATTTTATACCGAGTAAATAATTAAACATAGGCAGAAACCTAGATACTAAGATGTTGATTATGGGATTAATTCTTTTTAAAAAGTAAAAACAAGGGGCACCTGAGAGGCTCAGTTGGGTAAGTGTCTGCCTTTGGCTCAGGTCATGATCCTGGAGTCCTAGGATCGAGCCCCTCATTGGGCTCCCTGCTCAGTGGGGAGCCTGCTTCTCCCTCTGCCCCCTCCCTCCACTGCTTGCTCTCTAATAAATTAAATAAATAAACTCTTTTTAAAAAAGTAAAAACAAGCTGAATTAAAAAAGAAAATAAGGTACTGGTTTAACAAATATGAAACACCAGCACAGCAACATACAAAATATTCAATACACTAGGATCAAAACCATATAAAAATGGACTTAGATAAGTTCTGGGAAATGTTAAAAAAAAAAAATTAGAAAGGAAAAATATGTGGTTTAAAGTATTTACTATTACATATTTTCAGTTTTATATGCTGCATGTTATACTTGACAATGAACAAAGTACCTGTATTTTTGTTATAGGTGTTGTAGAATATTTAAGCACCGGTGGAGTAGAAACAAATCATAAAGACTTTAAGGAACTGAGATATAATGAAAGTCTTACAAACTTCAGCTGTAATGGGAAAAATGGGACAACCAATGGAAGGATCACGCATGGTTTCAAGTTAAAGAGTGCCTATGAGAGTGGCCTGATGCCTTATACAAATTATACATTTGATTTCAAGGTGACTTTTGAGATTGAGAAACTTGTTAAACCTCCACTTTTTTTGGAGAGCCTTATAACTTTATTATGTCTTTGAAATGAGGTTGTGTGTTGAGCCTGGAAGTAAGCCATCTTGAATTAGATGACAGCAGTATTCTCTTATTACTTCTGTGATTGGTGTCCTCTTCCTCTTGATAGTTACCTCTTAGAGTCATTTCTAGCATAAGAAATCGGATGGGGGCGCCTGGGTGGCTCAGTGGGTTAAAGCCTCTGCCTTCGGCTCAGGTCATGATCTCAGGGTCCTGGGATCCTGGCCCGCATCGGGCTCTCTGCTCAGCAGGGAGCCCGTTTCCTCTGCTCTCTCTGCCTGCCTCTCTGCCTACTTGTGATCTCTCTCTCTCTGCCAAATAAATAAATAAAATCTTTAAAAAAAATTTTTTTTTAAATAATAAAAAAAAAGAAATTGGATGAAATAATGATAGTAAATCCTGAGTTTAACTGTCAGGATTTTGGGGCAATTATGTTTCTTATTTGCTTATTGCTAACAGCTGTTCAGAAAGTACCATAGTATCTAATTTGGTGTCCGTTGGCATGACATATTTCATCTTTCATATTTTAATTTAACTGAAACTGTACTCTTTGAGTGCCAACATGTAGTTTATATTAGCCATTTAAAAATACATTTTCTATTTATAGGCCTTCAGACATAGTTATCTGCTTACAATATGGAGCCTTGCTGTAGTGCTTCTCATTTTTTTTTTTTTAAGATTTTATTTATTTGACAGAGAGAAACACAGCCAGAGAGGGAACACAAGCAGGGGGAGTGAGTGAGGGAGAAGCAGGCTTCCTGCCGAGCAGGCAGCCTGATGTGGGACTCGATCCTAGGTCTCTGGGATCATGACCTGAGCCGAAGGCAGTCGTTTAGCCAACTGAGCCACCCAGGCGCCCAGTGCTTCTCATTTTTAAAGTCAGTGGTTGTTTAGGACTTGCATTCATCTGTTTTTTAACCATCTTGCATATCTGCTCTTGAATCTTTGTTTTTGACCTCAAAAAAGAATCATTCGGGTTAGATTGTGTGTTAGAGTGTTAAATACTAGTGTTAACTGGGTCTTAATTTTGGAGGGGAGGGCTTTTAGACTTCTTTGAGAAACTTGAAAAGCTTGAAATTTTTAAAATTTTCCATTGGAGGAGCCACAGTTCTGTAGATGATGATTTAATCTTGGGACCAGATGAATGTGTGGAGATGAAGAGAGGCTGGAGCAGACTCTGGGGAAAGGAACGTGTAAATGACAGAAGAGGGCCCGAGAGAGGAGGTAAACTAGGACAGTGCAGGAGCCCAACTGCCAAGGCAGGAAGGCCTTTCTGGGGAAGAGAAGCATGCTTTCAGTTTCCAAGAGCTGTTGAAGGATGCTTCACTGGAGAGCTAGGCACAGAGACGAGAATGTGGAGAGTTAAAAGAATATTACTGGGCAAGAAGGTAGTAAAAACCAAGGTTGAGATTCTTACTTGAAGCAGATTGAAGAGGAGGTAAGGGTGATAATGAAAAGGTGGAAGAGATTAGGGATTTTTTTTTTTCTTTCTGTTCTTGTTGCTGATAACAGAGATAAGAGGAAGACACTTGAATGTGCTTAAATATTCTTGGCTGAAAGCATGTGGAGGAGAGGCTCAAGTAAAAGGGAGGAGAGGGGCACACTGAGAGGTGCATACCTGAGTGCCCAGTGCTAGGGCCTGTGTGCTACTGCGGATGTGCAGGGCAGAGATGTCCTGGCCTTTGTGGAGCTTGCAGTCTGGTGGGAGAGACTGGTCTCCACCACCTTAGTGAGTGTGTAGTTACACCTTGGGGTGCACATGAGCAAGAGAAGGGACTTGGAGGTGGTAGCAGGTAGTAAGTTGGTGAGGCCAAGATTCGGGAAGGACTTGCAAAAGTAATTGAACTTGACATGAAGATTGAGAAGAAATTAGCCAAATGACACACAGAAGAAAGTATTCTAGGCAGAGGGGACAGCATGTGTGGAGGCCCTGGGGCAGGACAGAGTGTGGCATCTATAAGGAACGTCCTCCCCTCCCAACACCCCCTTCACCCCCCACCCCCACCCCCAAATGGGTAGTATGGTACTAGAGTAGCAGCATGGAACATAGTACAAATCAAGTTAGGAAAGAGAAGCTGAGGCCATACCAGGAAGGATCTTGTAGGTCTCATTAAAGATTGTGAAAAGGCTCAGAAAGCAGGAAGAATGAATGATTATCATCCTAAACTGTCTTTCATCTTCCTAGATTCAACATCTGGGGGACCATTTGGTTTATGTAGTACTGTCTCTTCCCACATGCTAGTCCCTTTCTTTGTCCACCAAATGGGATAGTAAGGGTAGTCTTGAAGGCTCTCCTCTTATGTGAGCTCTCATCTCTTTTCTTCCTTCTGTTTTTCAGGGTATAATTGACTATATCTTCTATTCGAAACCTCAGCTGAACACTTTAGGCATCCTGGGACCTCTGGACCACCATTGGCTCGTTGAGAATAACATCAGCGGCTGCCCACACCCACTCATCCCCTCCGACCACTTCTCACTTTTTGCACAACTGGAGCTCTTACTGCCTTTTCTGCCCCAAGTGAACGGCATTCACCTTCCTGGCAGGAGGTAGTCCAGTACCTTCAGAGGATGACCTCAATTTCACTTGTAAACTTGTAAAATCTGAATATAGGGGAGTGAGGTATGGCCACCAGGGTTTGGTTTGGTTTGATTTTCTTTTTTTCTTTTTCTATTTTTTTTTCCTTGATGATTTGAATTTTCAATCTTGATTATTTGATAAGGATATAGTATGAAAGCCAGGTGCTAGCAACAGACAAATTCTGAGCCCAATATGCTTTATATACTGTTAGACAGGGATTGGTGTATATACACCTATCTTTAATTTGTTACAAGTAATTTTCCTGTTTCTTCTGTCCAATAGAATATTTTCATGCCTTGAAATAGGAAAATGTTTGAACAGCATATTCTCTTTGCACAGACATCTGTAGCACTACTTTTTTGAGGCCAGTAATAACATCCAGAGACCATTCTTCCATCCTTTACTCCCTCCCTTTTCAGACTTGTTTGTAAAATAGAGACTTTGAATTTAGCCTTTATGATTGTATATGATCCACAGAAGACCTGATTTATGAAATTTTGTACTAAAAAAAATCAGATTTGGAAATGATTGTATTGTAAACTAAGGCTAAGTTTTTTTACTGTTTCATGTGTTATAAAGGCCAGCTTGTAAAAGAAGTTGCAACAGACTTTCTCTGCTGATGATTTGCACTGTTAGGGTTTTGTTGGCCCTTTTGTACTACTTTATTTTTAAACTGAGAACATTGCTCTTTAAATCTACATCTGCTTAAAGCTTTGGACATTTTCTCAGACCAGAGGCAACTTACCCATGAATTCCTGGGTTTTTACAAAAGCTTTCTACCAGGACAGATAACCTGAGCAGTGAATGATCTGTAGGCATTTATGGACTGAATGTAATGGTTGATATATGTACATTCTGATATTTTTAAATCTTTAACTTTTTTAAGTTGCAAACTTACAGCTGCTTGGATGCAGCTTCTTAACTCCTTTTTGAGACACTTCCTGTCCTATCTCCACTGTGCCTGCCTAAATTTGTTCTCACCAAGCACTGCCTGTGCATGCAGAGAAAATCTGTGCATCCTCTTTTCTATTTTTTAAATACTGTTTAACATTTGTGAGACTTTTATGAAAATGCTTTTGTATAAGCTGTGGCTTTTTTTTTCCATTGTGAAGCATTAAATATCACATTTTGGAACATGTTCATAGAGTGGGTCCCTGGGTCTTTGCTCACCAGACCCAAGCACTGCTTCTTGGTGTCATTGCACAGTGCCGTCTGTCACCCGGAATACTACTATCATGTGAATTCTTTCTGGTTTCCATGTATTCCTTCTTCTCCATGTTTTTTTGTTTTTTTTTAATCATTCCTTTTTTTTTTTTTTTTTTTTTCCATTTATGATGCAGTGTAAATGAGATATATTTTCAAAGCAGGTCCCTAAGACAATTCTTCAGATCATTTATAAAGTGACTAAGTCTTTTAATAGGTCAACCAAGATAAGAGTTCTGTTGTACCTTACATTTTGCCCATAGTGTCAGTAGTAGATTAGAGATTAAAGCCCGGCAAAGTTAATTCGTGTGTATTCTGTTGTTTCATTCTTCTCTCAAAAATCAAATGAATTCAGAGGGAACTTGTTCTAACTGCTTTTGTTTCAACTGCAGGCAGGGAAGCAAAAGGACAACATGTGAGCAGTAAGGAAAAAATGTTGAAATGTTATTAACAATTTTTATACAGAAGATGAGTCATTTTGAATAATGACTTAAAATTTTATGAAAACTATTCAGCATTTAAATGTGCTTGTTCTGTTTTTAAGAGAAAATAAAATTACATATTGTTTGAATAAATGATTTTTTTTTTTTTTTTCTTTTTTAAAGGATTTTCCAAAGGGTTTTGATCTTGAATCTTTGTCTGGGACCTGGTTTTTCCTTTGAGGTTTTTTAAAGATTTGTTGTGATGGCTTTTTATTTTTTGCTTCTTGTTTTAAGTTGTGCTGACACCAAACACATCCAGTTTATAATCAATACATTGGAAAGCTGGTATTATTGATGTAGAACCAATGCATAACTTTTAATGGGGTTTTTGTTTTTATTTTATTTTATTTTATTTTATTTTTGTAAAGTGTGAATAAAAGGTGTGTTTACTCATTTTTCCTAAACACTGTGTTGGTAATGTGCATCATGACAATTTTCAGCAAAGGCAAGCTGGAGCTGGTTGGACTGATGAGGCAAAGAGACCGCTTTTCCTATGATCTGCATTATGTGATAACAGGTCCAGAGAGCTTTATGGAGGGGGAGGGGAGAAGCACTTACTCGTTTGTATTTGTTAATGGAGGATGTATTCTTTTCATAGATGCTGGAACTAGAGTGCACTTGTTATTTGCTAAAGGTTTGAGCTTTACACAAAATGTTTTCATCTGTATTTGTTATTGTCCACAATATATTTGAATTTGGGGGCAGCATAGTAAGATATAAGGGCCTGTTATGTCTTGAAACTATTTGTTCTTGCCTCTTGTGGGCATCCTGCATTCTGTGGGTCAGTTTGAACAGCTTCTCCATCTTATTTAGATAGGGATAAATTGAACCAAGAGTGTAGATGTACAACTGTAACCTTCAAGAGAGAAAGAAATATTTGGGGTCTGTAGGGAATAAACAGTCACACCAAAATAGACTGATAGGTTTGTTAAGCAAGGTTTTGTGTTCTAAATACATCCTGTGTCCTGGATAATTTCCAATAATCCGTACACTTTAAAATGCAATAAAAACTAGTATGTTTTCTCAGTATAGATTTTTTTTTCAAAATCCTGTAACATATATTTAATGTGGTGTTGCCATAATGTAATTTCAGTGTTCTTGCTGGATAAATCCATTTTATGAATGTTTTACAGAAAATTTGGGGTATGTTTTCTGTTTTTACTGATCAGAAATTTTGAGGCACACAATTCCTTGTTGTAAATCTCTTGAAGTACATTTTACCGTATTATTGGTAATTATTTACGTGTTGAGAATTTAAATAATGTTCAGCAAAATTAATTTATGGCATAATTTAAACTAAAGTTGTAGAAATAAATTATTGATTACAACTTTAATAGTCCTGAAGACAGGCAAGGAACATCTCCAAGAAATGTATTTTTATTCTTGATTTGGTGATGGCCAGGAAAACTTATTTTGAGTTAGCACTTTGAAACCTAAGGACATTATTAAATTGGGTGGGATGCACTTCTTAATGTTGAAGTTAACATTTCAAAGCTCTTCTAAGATTCAGGTTTTCAGTAATAAATTCCAGTTGTAGTATTCCATTTTTTTTACTATTTAAATTCATGGAATTAGTTTCCATAGCGACATAAGGTTTTGGGGTCATGTCCTATATAAGACAAAAGCCAACCTAGGCAAAATAGTTACAGCAGTTTTTTCTTTTAATGAACCAGTCAGAATTTTCAGTATAAATGCTGCAGATAATTCAAAGAACACCTTTAGCAAGTGTTTCTCCCCTACTCGTAAACAGTATTTTAAGATGTTCACGTTGCTTTTTTTGGTTACATAAGATTTAATAACCGAATGTTGAAGTAGTGTCTAAAAATAGAGTATCTAGTCTTTGTTCACAGTACATTATATTGTGTAATGCACTGGACTAATTTTTGTTTACCATTCATGTAACAAAACCCAGCACATTATCTGCACTAAGCTCAAAGAATGTCGCATTTGCCTAGGCAGCTCTTTGATAAGGGTGATGGGAAACCGAAATATGTACCTATGGACTGGTGGTAATAAGGGCTTTTACTGTTATTTTCAGTGGAACCTTCTTGGTCAAATTGTAACTAGCTAGTATTATATTTATATACAGGGTCTCTTTTCTTTACTGATGTATTTTCCTACTCATAGCCAACCAATAAATTCAATATCTGTTTCAAATATTTTTAAAAGTGTAATTTGTATAGCTGTAGTACTGAGGTTTGAGAAAAATAAATGTTAGCAGACCACATAATTAAAATTCATCTGGGACAAGGTTGTAACTCACCCTTTGAAAAGGGGAAGAGGAATGGGGGAAGAGGGCCATGGTATAGGTAGATGGTGCATTGGCTGTGTTGTTCTTTCTTTGTGACCCTCATATCTTTGCCAAAGTTCATTTTTATATTTAGGCTACTGATGGTCCATTTGCATTTAGCAATTTTGTCATTGTTGCCATATACCTCATTAAAATAAGAAATGGGCTCATGTTTCTTCCATCTTTTGGAAGGAGTGTGACATATTTTAAATAAATGCTCTTGAATACTGTGACAAACATTTTGTTGGTGGGGTTATACTAATCGATTCAATGTTTTATTTTTCACACATATATTTTACTGTATATATAAATTTATAATGGGACTTCCCAACTCTCCAGAAAAAGTCCATTTGCTTTTTAGAAACTGCTTTCAATAACAAATGGGAATTTTCATGTAGATGCTAGAAAAAATGATTTAAAATCAGATGTCAATGAATGTTGGCCAAGATGTCCACTTTTTAAAATAGGCATTTTTCTACTTAATCCTTAATATATAATTTTCCCTCTATAACAGAAGCCTTGTTCCTCCTTTTGTCAAAAAGTAAGTATAAAAAAGGAAATGAAGTATTATGTCCATGGTACTTTTTAAATTCTAGTTTATGTTCTTGAGGGGAACCAAGTACCTCAAGGGAACACAAAAGTGAAATATATTTAGAATAAAGTTTTTGTGTTCTATGTAATGTCATATATACACTGAGAATTCCCATTTTGGAGTATTATTTAGGTATTCGAATATAAATTGATTTTAAATTTCATAAGTACTGTAAAGACAATTTTAATAAACAGATTATGTGTTAGAAGAATCTTACGGAAGATAGGGTTTGCTAGAATTTTATGAGAGTTTGAGAACTCTCTAAGTTTAATTTTTTCCAAATAGTGAAACAGAAAATGTTCTAAGTGGATTGCTCCCTAGGTTACTCTAACCAACCAGTCTATAGGAATTGGGAAAACTGCCGGATGACTCGGCTTGTGAACCAGTTTCTGTGGTTTCTTCAGCTTTATTAACATTTGTAATCAAATAAATAAGGAGATGGCAGTTTTTAAAGTTGGCAACCTTCAAATCACTCTAATGTGTCAAAAAGCTGTTAAATTATTTTGGGCCTGTTGTAAGAAATTTTGCTCACTACACCAATGGTGTCTTAATTAATGCCTCACCCACCAGCCCTACAGCCTGGTGAGTTGAGTGTCTCCCCACTTGTACTGTTCCCCAACTTCATGTAGTTCTTAGAGTCCTGGTCTGTTAAGGACACTGAAAAGGAATGATGGTGTGACTAAAGCTAGGTAGGAGAGGTCTGCAGGATGCAGCACTTGCTTCCCATGTAATATTCACACTGGTGTAGGTGGCTGGTTCTCAGGGCAGTGACGCAGGTGTGAGGGGCATGTGCTCAACTTTGGGAGCTTTGTTGAGTTACCAGAACCTTTTTCCTCTCTTCTTTGGCAGGATGCTTGCTAGTGGTAACTTTGAACAGCCCGATGGCGGGGGCGCTGTGTCTCATTGGCCCATTTTGGTGATCAGAGTTGTTCTTAATGTACTTTTCTTGGTCACCATACTGATCCACATTCATTTGTAATTTCTTCATGTCAGACACTGCACTAAATTGGAAATAGAGACTTAAAAGCCTTGGTCTTTGACTTCAAGTTGCTCCTCGATCGTTAAAATCTAATGTAACATGTGCGAAAGGTATACCAGTTATGGAGGGAGCAAATCTCTGCCTGCATGAGCCTATAAAATTTTCTAGAGGTGACCTTAGAGCTAGTTTTGAAGGACTAAGAACTTGTATTTCCCATTCTAGATGAGTATAGTAAATTTCCCTTTGTGAAATCGTGCCTACCTCTGAATTTTGAACATGAGCTGGGTCTTTCAGTGGGAAGCACACTAGTGCAGTGGCTGGTACACAGTGCATGCCTTTGGAACCTTGAGCCACATGCTGAAATTTGAACTTAATCCTGCAGGTGGCAGTAAAGAGCCAGATAAAGGTTTTAAATAAGAGCGGCCTGACTGGGTTTAGGTTTTAGAACGGTTGCTCTCGCAGTGCTCTGGAGAGTGGATTAGAACAGGAAAATTAGTTAACTGGCTTCTGGCATGGTCCAGTTGACAGGATAAGATGAAGATGGCTTGCAGGACAATAAGAGAGAAAAAAGGAAGGAGAATTTGAAATACTCAGGAAACAGTAAGAAACTGATTTTCTCCCTCATCACTTGTGGGTGAAAAGACAGGTAAGTTTTGTTCAGTCACTCATAACTTTCATTAGGCAAACCCTGACTTTTTGTCCCTTCAGGTGTTTGCTGCCAGGGCCCTCATTTCTCCTTTACTGACCTCACAAAAACATTAGGCAGAGAATTTTGTTTCTCAAACTACACTTTACTTCATCTTGCATTATTTTTCATTCAGCGTTTAATCCGCGAAAGAGATCCAGTGTGTCCCTGACTGAACAGTTAAGTAATTAATAGGCGTTAGAAGATACTTTATTAGAGCAAAGGATAACAAATTCTAAGTTGACTTTCCCATCATGCAGAGGGTTAGACCTGTGTTCAATCTGGTACCCTCTGCCACGTGTGCCTAATGAGCACTTGAAATACAGCTAGTGGGACTGGAACTGTAAGATGTTTTTCAGTTTCACTGAAACGTCATTGTTGTGATAGGACCAAATTTCCCTTTATGTGACACGTTGTGTAAGATGTGAAACCAGTGTATTGCTCATGTCACGCAAAAACACATCACCAGTTGATGTCAAAGAACTGATTCCATCCTAACAGTATTATTTTACTAACCAAAGTAACTTCAGAATATGTTTGAGCACTTTCTGCCAGCAGCATCAGTTACTGTGCCTATGTAAATCGTTAGGAATTGAGATGCCTTTGTTCATTTTAATATATTTCTCAGGTTTAAATGGACAAATTATTTAAAATCAGTGCTGATGCAGAAATGAGCTGGTCTCATAACTGGAACAATCAAGACCAGAAGTGATATCACGAATTTCATGATGGACGACAATTGCAGTTTGTTGCACCAGAGGAAAAGGAAAACCAGTGTAAAAAAATTAAAGCTAGTAAAGTGAGCAACTGTAGGATACATTTTCTTCAAATACTTAATTGAATTTAATGTTTCCTGTCAACAGTCAAAAAAGAATAATAGATGAAATTAATCACCCGAAATAAGAATTGGAAGTCCAACAGATTTTTTTTAACTCTTAATAACAGGATATGAGCTTGTAGATTTGACCAGCTATAAAAAGGGCTTGTATTATTCCACAGGAAAAAATAATGGAGATACAGTATAAAAATATATTTCTATTATGGAAGTTTTGTTAGAAAATGACACAATTTTACAAAAATGAAGTTATTTGCAGTTTTACCAGCAGTTACCTTATATTAGCAGTATAAGACCTTCCTAATACTCTTAAAGATTGTTCAAATTTAAATGTTGAAAATACTAGCTTTAGATGAGTTGTGGGATACAAAAGACATGACCAGTTAATGCTTCATGTATGCGTTTTTTTGTGTTGTTTTTTTTTTTTTTGTAAGATCTTATTTATTTATTTGACAGAGAAACACAGCTAGAGAGGGAACACAAGCAGGGGGAGTGAAGAGAGGGAGAAGCAGGTTTCCCACTGAGCAAGTAGCCTGATGTGGGTCTCGATCCCGGGACTCCAGGATCATGACCTGAGCCAAAGGCAGTTGCTTAACCACTGAGCCACCAAGGCACCCCTCATGTATGTGTTTTCTTAAAGGACTTCCAAGTTTACAAGAACTCTTGGCCTAAACTCAGACTTACTCCATATATATTTTTGCATCTTTTACATCCACCAAAGAATTTCTTCTAGGTTTGAAGAAAAATTGTTTCTGTTAAGTCAAAAATCTAGATTTGTTGGAATTTTAGTGATTTCCTTTATTATTTTGTTTCACCTTATGATGCTTACTGAAAATAGTTGCACTTACTTTCCTGAAACAGAATGAAAATTGTCATGGCTGCTAAAATTAAGTATATATAATTTCAAATTAAGGAACCATCACCAGCTTGTGAAGACTATTCAGAGGGATAGCAGGCAATTTAATGATCTTGTCTTCTTGACTAATGCTCATTGGTTAGATTCTGAAGGAATTTTAACAGTGGTTTACTGTTCATTTGACACCAGTTTAAGATTAACAACAAAAGAAACACTTGCTAAATATTCAGTAATCAAAAGCAAACCATGTCTGTATGATACACATTTTCTTACCATATCAATCTGTATATGAGTGAACCAAAATTGAAGCTCCAAGTAGAGGAAAGACTATTTGTGACTGTCACAGAGAGGTACAAGAATTTATGTTTAACTTCATGATACAAACCAAGAATGCTGGGTTTTGTATATATTCTAACAAATCTTAACTTACCACATTTTGTAAATTGGCTGCTAAAACTACAAGAAAAATTTGAAGAACGCTTTGTTGGTATCTTGGTAAGTTTAGAGTTGCTTTTCAAATTACGCAAATTTGAATTTGATGTTACTCAAGAGCTGACATAAGAATTAATGATACTAGAATGAAAATGTTCTTAACTTGGAGAGAAATTGATAAGCTTTTGGTACAAAGTTAAATAGATTATAAAAGAATAAACCGGTTTTGTTGATGTGGTTTCAAAAAAGTTTTTACTGATTTTAGTGACTTGATGATTCACTTATGGGAAAACGTGTTATTTGGGATAATTTGGATATATGAATCTACTTTCTCAATTTTTTATGTAATTGTTAAAATACTACACTAGAAAATACTAATGCAAAAAGTAAAGGAGGACTAGGGAGAGAAGCATAAGTCTGAAAAAAGTAAGATGGCAGGCATAAATCCAATAATACTAAATGTTAATGGCTCAAGCAAGGTCAGACTTGCTTTTAATTTCATTTAATTTTGATTAAAAATAATCGAGCCATGCGCTACCTACAGGAGGTCATCTTTAGATTTAAAGACACAAACAGGTTGAAATAAAAGGATAGAGGGAGGTATGCAAACAAACTAAGAAAGCTGGTGTGGCTATCCAAATAAGACAAAGTAGATTTGAAAACAACAACAACAACAACAACAAAAAATTATTGGAGATAAAGAGGAACTTTTTGTAATCACGAGCAATGCTAAACGATAACCACAAACTACATGAAGCAAAACCAACAGAATGAAAGGGATAGACAGTCAACATTAATAGTTGTCCAATACCCCATTCCCAATGGATAGAACAATTGGCAGAAGATCAACAAGGAAATAGGATACTTGAGCAACACTGTAAACCAAGTAACCTTAACAGACATGTATAGAACATCCTACCTACCCATACCAGAATATATATTCCCAAGTGCACTTGGAACATTCTCCAGGAGACAATAGGCTATGCCATAAAACAAACCAAGAAGTTTAAAGAATTCAAATAATGCCAAGTATATTCCCTATCATAATGAAGGGAATCTAGGAAGAAAGTTGGGAAATTTGGAAATACGTAGTAGTTAAATTGCATTCCTAAATACCAGTGGGCCAAAGGGAGAAAAAAATCTGGAGAAATTAGAAAATACTTGGAAATAAATGAAAAGACATAATACACCAAAACTTACATGATGCAGTGAAAGTGGTACTTAAAGGGAAATTTGTAGCTATAAATACCTTCATTTAAAAAGATCTCAATGACCTAATCTTCCTCTTCAAAACACTGGAAAACAAAGCAAGGTAAACTCAAAGCAAGCAGAAGGGACATAATAAGGACTGGAGCAGAAAATAATAGGTAACAGAAAACCAGTAGAGGAAATCAACAGATATAAAAGTTCATTCTGGAAAGATCAGCAAAATTGAGGAGTCTTACACTGAGCAGGAAAAAAATTACTAAAATCAAGAATAAATGGGAGGACATTACTACCAACCTTACAGAATAAAAAGGATTATTATGGAGTACTATGGACAATTGTCTAATGACTGAGATTATGTAGATGAAATAGAGAAATTCTTAGACAAATTATCAAAACTGACAAGAAGAAATAGAGAATCTGAATAAATATATAACAAGAAGTTGAATTGAAAATGAAAACTATATATGGGACGCCTGGGTGGCTCAGTCGTTAAGTGTCTGCCTCCGGCTCAGGTCATGATCCCGCAGTCGGGGATTGAGGTTCAAGCCCCGCGTGGGGCTTCCTGCTCGGTGGGAAGCCTGCTTCTCCCTCTCTCATTCCCCCTGCTTGTGTTCCCCTAGCTGTATTTCTTTCCGGCAAATGAATGAATGAATGAATGAATGAATGAATGAATGAAAACTATATAGAAAGAAAAGCCCAGGTCCAGACAGTTTCACTGGTGACTTCCTCCAGGTAGTTAATAGTAAATAATTCTTCACAATTCCTTAACAAAAATTAGAAGGAACACTTAGCTCATTCTGTGAGGCCAGTGTTACTCTCACATCAAAGCCGAAGATGTCACATGGAAAGAAAACTACACACTAATAGTGCTTATGAATATAGCTAGGAAAATCTGCAAAGTACCAGAAAACTGAATCCAGCAATATGTAAGATAATTATATACTAGGACCAAATGGGATTTGTCTTAAAATGAGGTTCCTTAATATCCCCACTTAATGTAATACACTCAATAGTATGAAGGGTGATACCTCGTTCATTAGGCACAAAAACACATTAACAAAATTCTATAACCTTTCATTTAAAAAACAACAATGAAACACCAAACTAGGAATGGAAGAGAACTTCCTCAGCCTGGTAAAGGGCTTTTACAAAGAACCTACAACTGACATCCTTCTTAATGGTGAAAGAGTATGAAGGCTTTTTCTCTAAGATCAGAAAAGGACAAGGTGTTCACCCACCACTTCTCTTCAACACTGTACCAGAAGTTCTAGCCAGGGGAATAAGACTTGAAAGTGAAATAAAAAGTAATAAGGTCAGAGAGGAAGAAGTAAAACTGTATTTGCAGATGCCTTGATCTTATACATAGAAAACCGTAAGTGTTACACACACCAAAAACCTATTAGAACTAATAAATGAATTCAGTAAGGTTACTAGAAATAAGATCAACATAGAAAAATCATTGTATTTCTAGTCACTAGCAAAGAACAAATCAAAAATCAAAGCAATTGCATTACAATAATAAAGTAAAATACTTAAGATATTTAATGAAAGAAACGGAAGACTTGTACACTGAAAATTATAAAACTTTGAAAGAAGACCTAAATAAGCATTAAGGCTTTTCATGTTCATGGACTGAAATACCTAATACTATTAAGATGGTGATACTCCCAAAATTGATCTATAGATTCAACTGTAGTCTTATCATAGTTCCAGCTGGATTTCTGGAATTAATAGAAATTAACAAGCTGATCTTAAAATTCATGGAAACCCAAGGAACTCCAAAGAGCCAAACAATATTGAAAAAGAACAAGATCGGAAGACTCAAACTTCCTGAGTTCAAAATGTATTACAAAGCTTAAGTGATCAAGAAGTGTGGTATTGGCCTAAGGCTAGCATATATAGATCAATGTAACTGAATTGAGAGACTAGAAATAAACTCTTGTATTTATGGTCAGTTCATTTGAGACAAAGGTAACCAAGACGCCTTATTAGGGGAAGGAGTAGTGTCTTCAACAAATGGGCTGGACAACCAAATCTCCACAAGCAAAAGAATGAAGTTGGACTTCAGTCCCACACATGTAAAATAAGTAAAAGGAAAACAAAACAAAACAAAACAAAACACCTAAATGTAAGAGCTAAAACTAAAATCCCTTAGGAAAAAATACTGGTATAAATCTTCATGACCTTGGGTTGAAGAATAGTTCCTTCGATAAGACATCTTAAAGTGCAAGCAACCAAAGGGAGGAAAATAAATTAGATTCATCAGAATTAAAAACTTTTGTCTTCAAAGGAAAAGAAAGTGGAACAACAATGCACAGAATGGGAGAAGATATTTGTAAACAATGGATCTCATGAGTCTAGTCTCTAGAATATATAAAGAACAATTATAACTCAACAATGAAAAAAAGAGCCCAATTTAAAAATAGGTAAAGAATTTGAATAGACATTCTCCAAAGAAGACCTGGGCTTCTCTTTAGAGTGATAAAAATGTTATAAAATTGGATAGTAGTGGTGGTTGCACACTATTGTGAATATTAAAAAAAATAAACAACCCTGAATTATATACTTTAAAAGAATAAATTGTATGGTATATAAATTATCTTAAAAAAACATAAATCATTTTGTATGATTTCTTCTGGGACTTAAATTATTTGAGGTTTACTCATGTTAGTGCATGTAGTTGTAAGCTGCATTGTAATATTATATTTTGTATGGATATTCCAAAATCTACCCTTCTCTGCAAATATCTTTGAGTTGTTTTTAGTTTTCTTTCTTCTTCCCCCAACCCTTACAAACCATTCTGCTCTGAACATTGTAGTTGGTGCCCCTGTAAGTGAGCTTCTCTGGTGTATAATCTTGAGGGTTGGAATTGCGAGGTGTTGGGGCACATGTGTGTTTGACTTTACTAGTTGCGCTTATTTGTGTCCAAAGTGTTTCTCATGGGGCGCCTGGGTGGGTATATCATTAAGTGTCTGCCTTCAGCTCAAGTCATGATCCAGGGTTCCTGAGATCAAGCCCCCCACCCAGCTCCCTGCTCAGCGGGGAGCCTGCTTCTCCCTCTCCCACTCCCCCTGCTTGCGCTCTTGTCTCTCTCTCTCTGTCAAATAAATAAATAAAAATATTAAAAAAAAACACAATTGTTTTTGCTTACTCTCCCACCAGAAGAGAGTTCCCCAACTTTGCATTGTTCCCCAACTTTGCATGCTCGTTTTTGTCTGACTTAGTTTTTGGCAATCTGATGGGTATAAGGTAACCCATTGTGATTTCTGTTTATAGTTCCCTTATTAATAACAGGCTTTTTTTTTTTTTTTTGCTATTTCGAGTTCCTCTTATGATTTGTGTCTGACTTAGGTTTTGGCAATCTGATGGGTATCGGTAACCCATTGTTATTTCTGTTTATAGTTCCCTTATTAATAAAAGGCATTTTTTTTTTTTTTTTGCTATTTTGAGTTCCTCTTGTGATTTTATGACTGTGAGGATTTTGTCCTTTTCTGGTTAATTCATGATTCTTTATGCACTCAGGGTACTTACCCTTTATCAGTTAATGTGTATTGCATATCTTTCATAAGTTTTCTTTTGATTTTTAAATGTTTTTAACTTTGTACTTGGAAATATTTTTTAGTTTTCAAAATAATGATTTTTTTAAAGATTTTATTTATTTGGCAGAGAGAGAGAGCACAAGCAGAGGGAATGGCAGGCAAAGGGTGGGGGAGAAGCAGGCTCCCCTCTCAGCAGGGAGTCTGATGTGGGGCTCCATCTTAGAACCCTGGGATCATGACCTCAGCCGAAGGCAGATGCTTAACCATTTGAGCCACCCAGGCGCCCTGGTTCTCAGAATAATGAATTGATTTTCTTGTGTCCTCCAAAGGTTACCAGTCTACTTTTCCCTTCTGTAACAAAAACTTATGGATATAAGCATATTTGATGCATGTCATCCATTCCACTTACTACCATTACCAATGTTCAAATTACCCCATCCTTGGCCAGTGATTTATTCAAACAGATCCCTGCATCTTTTTAGCACAATCCTGGTAGTCTTTAGCAGCTTCTGTTCTGTTATAAAAAGATGTTCTAGGTTCATCTTTTATATTTCTTGCTCCATATCCAGAACCAGCCATTTCTCCAAAGACTCCTCATTCCTTCAGTGAGAGATGGTATCTGGAGGCCAAATCTGGGTGCAAGGATTCTCACCACTCCTGGATTGGCCAGTTTCTAGAAACTTTCAGGGAACAGAGATAAGATTTTTCCCCTAACAGATAAAATATGCCAGGCAATTATAATTGTACTTTTTGTTCAAATTTTGAAGGTTACTCTATTTTCATATTATTTGGAATAGTTGCTCTTTTTTTTTAACTCTTTTTTTTTTTAAACTAATCTCCGAAATCACTATGGGACTTGAATTCACGACCTTGAGATCAAGACTTGCACGCACGCTCTTCCAATGGAACCAGTCAGTGCCCTGGAAGAGTTACTCCTTTGGGGATTCTACTGCCACTGGAAAAAAAGTTAGGTTTATTTCTCATTATTTTTTATTATTTCAATTTTTAGAAGTTTTTTTTTTAATATTTGATCTCTTTTAAAAACCTCAACACGAGGCAGGAATCTATCAAAATCTTAGAGAGAACATAGGCAGTAACCTCTTTGACATCGGCCACAGCAACTTCTTTCAAGACATGTCTCCAAAGATAAAGGAAACAAAAGCAAAAATGAACTTTTGGGACTTCATCAAAATAAAAAGCTTCTGCACAGCAAAGGAAACAGTTAACAAAACAAAGAGGCAACCCATGGAATGAGAGAAGATATTCACAAATGACACTACAGACAAAGGGCTGATATCCAAGATCTATAAAGAACTCCTCAAACTCAACAACCAAAAAAAAGATGATCACATCAAAAAAAATGGGTGGGAGACATGAACAGGCACTTCTCCATAGAAGACATACAAATGGCTAACAGACACATGAAAAAATGTTCATCATCGTTAGCTATCAGGGAAATTCAAATCAAAACCACATTGAGATACCACCTCACACCAGTCAGAATGGCCAAAATTAACAAGTGTTGGGGAGGCTGTGGAGAAAGGGGAACTTTCTCCTAATGACAGTAGGAGAAGGAAAGGAAATGTGAACTGGGGTAAATTAGGGAGGAAGATGAAACATGAGGGACTTTGGACTCAGAAACAAACTGAGGGTCTTCTAGGGGAGGGTGTGAACCGGATGGTGGGTGTTGAGGACACGTATTACATGGAGCACTATGTATGGGGCATAAACAATGAATCTTGGAACAAAAAATAAAATAATGTAATAAATTTATCTTTTAGGGTCATGTAAAATATTTATATAGTTACCAAGTCAAGTGGGTAAAATAAGATACTTAAGGAAATCTAGTTTTCCACCATATTCCCTCTTTCCCCAGGATTATGGCTGGTCTCTTCCATTCCTTCTGGAATCCACAGGAGGGAGGAAGCCATTGCAGTTAGCCTGCAGGCTTCAAATGTTACTCAGGGTCTCCCTTTTCTAATAAGTGCTATGATTTCCCCTCTGGTGTTTGCCTGGGAAGGCTCCAGGTGGTAGAAGGCAGCAGGGCCATCTCAGGACAGGGTCCTTGGCAGAGACCCCAAGCCCACTATCAGTTACAACAAGCTCCTGTAGTCTTAGCATTCTTCTAGTAATCCCCTTGAACATTTGAATCCAGGGCATTAACTGAGAAACATATGTCATGTCGGAAGAAAAGGGCCTGTTTCAGTTCAGGTCATGTCATGTCCCCACTGCTTCTTCACCAGAGATGCATAGTGATCCATCTCATTATTGGTTCATTTTTGCCCAGATCAGAGCCTGATGCAAAGATTCAGAACCCTTGAGAATCTTGGGGGTAGTGGTGTTGATGAGAGATTTAAATGTAACTGCATCCTGGGGGAGCTCGCTCTTCTAGGTTGACTTAGAACTTGTCAAAATGCACCCTCTCCATTTAAATTCCTGAATGTCTTTGTCAAAGGAGAAACACAATAAAGGCAGACCCATGTCTTCATATAGTAGCAGATAGAAATGGAGTCAGGTTGTTCATGGCGGTTTGGTTAATAGTCAAGCCGGGTAGAGCCCTTCCCAGGAAATGTGAAGCAGAGTTATGCTTTTCCCTGAGTTGTAATTTATCACTAAAAAAGGAGTCTACTGGGAAGTGTCTCCTGAGATGGCTGTCAGTATCCAACTCTGGGCACCTTCCCATCAACACTGAAGATCAGTCCAGAAATGCTTCTGGTAGAATAGAAGCAATCAAAGTCACTAATTATTTCAATGAAACTGCCAGAAACCACAGGGAAAAACCAGACAGAAGCCAGACTTCCAGCAGCCTTCAGTCCTGCCCCATTCCAGGGACAAAATCCAAGTAGAGGGAAGAAAACAAAACTTTGAAATTTTAAGGGGGTTAAGGCAGGGTGTGTAACATGTGGGGAAAAAAAAAATCCCAGTTTCCACTAACTCTAATGCTTGCCTGACGCCCAACAACTTTAATTTCTGGCTCTGTGTCACCTGCCAAATGTCAGTAGTGTCCCTCACACCATGCCCACACCCCACATAACCTGGGGGCACAGAGCGCTTCCTGGGGTGTGGGCCCATCCCACTGCCAGCCTCCTCTTTCTTCAGTACCATCTTTCCCAGCAGGGGGAGGAAATGGGATTGGTATCAAGGCAAGAAGAAATCAGCCCCAAAGCTGCCGTTATCCATGTTTATTGAGAGGGTAGGGGAAGGGCTTGGAGGGTCAGGGCTGGGCAGCAGGTCCCCAGGTTGCTCACGCTGGGATACACCAGCCTCTGTTCAGCCAAAGTACGTCAGGGCCCCCTGCAAAGGAGAAGCCAGGTTTGTGCTCTCCTCCAGCCCACTGCCACTGAGGGGACTCAGAGCAGAGTTCCTGGAGGGGTCACGCCTTACCCCAGGGACCCTCTGCACCCCCCCTGCTTTTCACAGAGGGTCAACCTAGTTCCCAGCCAAGGCCATCCTGCTTCTCCTGGGGGTAGGCCATGAGGTTTCTCTGACACGGGGCCAGGATGCCTTTGTAGCATTTTGGGGGGTGTTTCCATTCTGTGGGAGGCTGGGGAGGGCCACGCTGGCAGGGAGTACCCACGGTGCCCAGGTTACCAGCAGCATCTTTATGGCCCCCACGGCCTCAGGGCCCAGCTCAGCCACACACTTCCTGGAACCTTCCACAAGATGCTCCACCGGGATCCCCAGCATGGTCAGCATAAGCTTCAGGGGGTTGAAGCCTCCAAGTAAGGGATGGACACTTGCTCCTGCCCCAGCCACGGCCTCTGCCCCAGCTTCGGCTGCATTCAAAGCGGAGGCCACAGGTTTGACCACCGAGTTCCCGAAGAAAGTGGCAGCTGCAAACACAAGCAGAGAAGAACCCCCCCAACACCCATCTGGACTGGTGCTCCATGGATACCTGCCAAGGGCCTGGCTCCCCCAGTTGGTGCCCTGCTTCCCTCACCCCCGACTCCCTCCTTCTGAACTGGGGAGTCCCAGCTGGTTGGAGGAGGCAGCCACGTAAACAGGTTGGTGTGGCCAGCAAGCACGGGCTAGGCAGAGACACCGACAAGTCGGAGGGACTAGAGGAAAGAGCTGAGTGGGGATCCAGGCAGGCTTCTCGGAGGAGGGGACACTTGGGCTGTGCCTTGAAGGATGAGGCAGACAGGTAGTTCTAGACTGGGCCAGCACTGGACCTAGCCCACCCTGGTGTTGTGTGGAAAGGAGAAACCAGGGCCCATAGGCACAGGAGAGGAAGCCTGAGGGCTCCAGGCAGAGCAGTCCTCAGAGGGCCTTGAAGGCCCCAGGAAGGAGAAGGACTTCCTGCCCAGAGGGACTGGGAGCACTGGGAGGCAGGAAGCAGCAGAGCGGCCTGGGGTCCAAGGCAGAGTCCACAGGGTCAGGACCAGCTACCGTGGGGGCCAGGGGAGGGGCAGAGCCAGGGTTCCATGGTGAGGAGCTGGGAACTGAGGCCTCAGGTACTCACCGGGCTGGCTGAGCAGAGCCACACAGAGCACCAGGAATGCAGCAGTGAGCTTCATGGCGGACCTGCTCCTGGGAACAGAGACCCGCTTCGCTGTGGGCTTCATATATCCTGTGCTCCCCCCACCCCCTCGCCCTGGGGTTTGGGGCCTCACCCACCACATCCTCCTGAGACATGTGCTGTTTGCTCAGCCAATAGAGCCCTGGCCAACTTCCTGCTTGAGCTGGTGGACCCTGGGAAGCCGGTGCCCCCCTACTCCTCCTGGGTCTCAGGGACTTCCTGTTGGCAGAGCCCCCTGGACCCGAGGGCTGGGCTCCCCAGCGAAAGCAGGAATGCAGGCTATGCTTTGCAGGTACCAGGCCCACACAGGCCTCTGCCTTTGCAGAAAGCTGTCTTTTCTGAGCCCTCGAGCTGTGCCATGGGCCTAGGTGAGGAAGGGGCAGATGAGCAGATGGTGACCCTAGCCCTTCCCCACCACTGCCAGATCATGGAAATGTCATGCAGTGCTCACTCCCCTGGTCCTGGAGAGGCAGAGAAGAAACTCCAGGTAGCAAACCCCCTCCCCTCGGGTTAGGCCCTACTCCTGGTCACCTCCCTGTTGGGGCCACAGGTGAGAACAGAAGGACTTGGGACATTTTCCCATCTTTGCAATCAGTCTCCATGCCAAAAGTTTCTTTAAAATCTTTACATATCAGTCACTGTAGAGTATGACAGTGGAGGATAGGAAAACATATTTAGTCCATGACCTTCAGGCTCATCAGTGGGAAGATCTGAGTTTTCAGGGAGTGTCCTGGAATACCCTGACTTTGGTTATGCAGGGGTCTTGACCTTGGCAGCCCAGTCCAGCCACCCTTGAGCCCCTCACAGCCTGACTCATCTCTGCAGGTGCTTTGTACCTTCCTGCCTGCAGACAGTACGGGGCTCAGGAGTAGCTGTGATCAGTGTGTGGACAGTCACGTGACCTCGCAATTCTTACGCTTTTCCTTGACTGTTTTTTGGAGGGCTTTTGCATTATAAATGTATATTGTGTTGATCATTGTGGAAGTCATTTCAATGGGAAATGCATTTTCAACGTGCACAACTTCACCTTTCAGTTTTTTTTTTTTTTTTTTTTCCAAAGGGATGCTGGGATGAGACCTCAAGAGAGTGCTGGGCCGATCAGAGAGGCAGCAGGGTGAGAAAAGCAGGGGCGCGCCCACAGTGCCCCAAGTTTCATCCTCTCCAGGGACAGTCTCCCAATGGACACTTTCCCTGGCCAGCCCCTCCTCTTGCTAAACCCGGGTGGGCTAGTGGGGTTACTGCCTCCCACCAGTAGGAGTGACCCCACCTCCACCCATAGGCAGAGGGTGAGGGAAAGGCAGGAAGGGTTGGTTTCTCTGTGATGTCATGCAGTTGGGTGAGGACACATACTTTCAGGAGAAGCTGAGGCAGCTGACAATTGTGTTTGTTGGGGGTGGGCGGTGGGGGGGTGGGCGGTGCTGCTGGAATGTTCTCAGGGCCCTCTTGTTCCTTTGAGACCTGGACACATGTATCTTGAAAGAGCAGGCGTGGCTCCTCCCAGGGTGGGGTTGGGAGGAAGCCTGCAGGGTCCCAGGTCGTCCAATTGCTTTGGTGGAGCCCTAGCCAAAGGACCCCAGACCCAGGCCTTGGGGGTAGGGGTGGGGAATCACAGCTGGGAGAACCACAAGGAGAGAAGAAGGAGGGCCGTGGTCAAGCTGCGTTCTCCGTGGGGACTTGAGCCTTGACTTTCAAGTAACATTTGGTGCGTGGGAACGGCAACCGATGGGGCTGCTCTCTTGTTGTCTGTCGAACTCGGCCCCTGGTGGCACGGTTGGCTTTGCCCAGACCCCGTCCATTGGGGGCTGCCGGTGCCCAGAGCCCAGCCCTGTCTGCAGAGCCTGAACAATACAATGGAGCCCAGCTCCAGATCAGACCAGGGATAGGGCAGGATGCTGGGGGAGTGGTCCTCAGAGTCAACTTCATTATGGACCCATTGCACTCTTCCCAGGGCTGTATGTTGGCAGCAGCCCTCAGAGGCAGGGAAGTCATGCACCTGTTGCTGAGGGCAGGGCTCGGGAGGTCCTGATGCTCTCCACGTCTGGTCACCCACACCTTTAGCTCTTAGAGTATGTTTGCTGAAGAAAGAAAGGGATGGACCACCTTTCCTGCAGGGGGTGGGAGCTCTAGGCCTCTGCCAGCCCCCAGCCCACTGCTGCCCCCAGCAACAGTGGTTCTGGCCAGCTGGTCCACACCATGCATGGTTGAGGGGTCCCATTCATTGATGGGCCCACTGCTCTTGCTCCTTTGTCCGAGTGGTTGTGGGCCAGCTGGTGCTGGTCGTCTTTGCCCCTTAGCTCTCCTCTCTCACAGGTATTGGCCAGGGAAGCATCTGGCCCAAGCTTAAGGCCTCTGTGATTCAAGTCCTCTGCTGTCTTGTTCTTCTCTGCCATTGCTCCCTTGGTTTCTTGGCCAAGACCCAGCTAATGGTACTATGCAATCCTAACACGGGGGGGACAGGGACAGATGGCTTTTCCTTGAGCTTGACCTTCTTAGATGCTCTCAATGAGGACCAGGGCCCAACCAGAGAAGACAGTTGGAAGATTTGACCCAGAATCATGGAGCCAGAGTACTCGGGATCTGAAACTTCTTGCCCTTCCTTGTCAGAGCCAAGCCACGGTCCCGTGTCCCTAGCTGGGCTCTCATCTTTGCTTCTGGTGCCCAGGGCAAGTGCCCCCACAAACATTCATTGCATCTGAGATAAGAAGGCCAATAAAAGTAGTTCATGAGATCACACTGAGCTTTTTTTTTTTTTGGTATTTTTTTTTCTGATGTCAAACACCAGTGCCTCATACTTTTATTTGCTAAGTTTTGCCTAGTGCTTTTGCTGGTTCTTCCCAAATCCTCCAATAGAAGGTTTCACTAGGATCCTCCATGGGTTGTGGGCATTTACAGAGACACCCTTGACAGGTCCTCTGTCCTCCTGCTCCATTCTAGTGAGGGGGGTCCCTGTGGCTGCCCCATCCTGAGAATTTTGTCCAGGAAATTACTTCCTCCTGAGTTGTGTGTGTTCCATTCTCTCCTCCAGTTTCCCTGGAGGATCAAGTTCAACCTCTGGCTCCAGCCGGGATGGGGCTGGGGTGGTCACTGGCTGTGTGGGGTGGGAGGGGACCCGAAGCTTCAGCTGCTCTGCTCATAAGATTGTCAGCCAGACAGCCCATTTCCATCTCTTGCCCAGCCTCCCCCTTCTGAGCCCTCTATGGGGCCCTCATAGACCACAGGGTTCCCTTTTCCTTGGCACTGTCAATCTCTCCACCAATCACTTCACCCCCAGAAATGATTGTTTTACTGTTTGTCTAATAAGGTTAAAAAATTATCATTGAGGTGAGATTCACATAGCATAAAAGTAACCATTTCGAGGTGAACAGTGCTTCGCAACCATAACCTCTATCTAGTTCCAAGACATTTTTATCCCCCTGAAAGGAAGCCCCATGCCCCTTAAGCAGTTCCTCTTCATTCCTGCCTCCTCCCTGGCCCCTGCCAAACCCTTCATCCATGGTCTATCTCTGTGAGTTTGTTTATTCTGAGTGTCTCATAGAAATGCAATCATACCACACACAATTTGTTGTGTCTGGCTTCTTTTACTGAGCATAATATTTTGAGGTCCACATTGTGGCAGGTGTCATTTCCTTCTCATGGCCGATCATTCTATTATACGCACAGAACACTGGCTGCTTACCCACTTACCTACAGATCAGAACCTTTTCTGCCTTTTGGTTATGGTGAAGAGTGTTGTCATGGACATGTGCACACAGTAATTATTTGAAGATTTTACTTAATTAAGAAGCTTTTACTTCTTCCAATCGATACCCAGGAGTAAAATTGCTGGGTCTGTGGTTATTCAATGTTTAATCTATTAGGGATCTCCAAACTGTTTCCACTGTTTTAGGTGAAGTTTCCAATTTTTCCACATTCCACAACCTACACGTTTTCTGTTTTTTTGTTTTTGTTTTTGTTTGTATTCTAGCCATCCTAGTGTGTGTGAAATTTTACCTTAATTACATTTTTGATTTGAATTTCTCTATTGACCGATAGCCCTTTGTATATCTTCTCTGGAGATAGTTCTACTCAAGTCCTTTGCCCCTTTTTAAGTTAGGTGATTTGTCTTTTTGTTGTGGGTTGTAAGAGTTCTTTATATATTTCCCATACTAGACCCTTATCAGACAAATGGTTTCCAAACATTTTCTCCCATTCTGTAGGTTGATTTTTTCCCACTTTCTTCATTGTGTTCTTTGATGCACAAAAGTTTTTAATTTGGTGAAGTCCGATTTACCTATGTTTTCTTTTCTTGTTTGTTCCTTTGTTGTCATGTCTAAAAATCCATTGCAAAAGCCAAATTTGGTTATGAAGATTTACCCTGAGATTTTCTTCTAAGAGTTTTATGTTTTTTGCTATTAAATTTGGGTTATTGATCAGTTTTGAGTTAGCTGTTATCTATGGTGTGTGGTAGAGGTTCAACTGCCTTTTGCATGTGGGCATCCAGTTCATCCACTTCTTATCATTCAAAAATTCTTTAGCTTGTTTTATCATTGTTGTTTTCTGGCCGGTTTTCTGTGCCTTTGTGGGTTTACAACATGAAACAACTATTATTAGTCCATTTTTAGGAGAAACTTGGGAGAGAGTAAAGTCAATACGTGTGCTTAATGGGAACTCACAAGATTCACATTTGAAAAGGTCTCTGGTGTCTTCCTACCAGCTTTGTTCTCCTGCTCTCTCGCTGATGGGCAATAACCTCATTTCCAATGACCATTGTCAAGGCAAGAACGGAAAAAGCAAAGCCATATTTTCTCCAACAAGTAATGACTAAAATTGTTTTGAAAAGTTTAATGGTTTATTGATAAAAGACAAGAAAATACTTCGGGGTGGGGGATTGCCAGTTTTACCACATTCTGTAGACAACAGAAATCCCCTGTGCGATATGAGAGGCCTCAGGGATCAAGCCCCCATCTCCTTAATCTTCCCATGTGCAAATCTAATTCTAGAAGTTAATCCTACAGACATATTTATTACCATTATATTACTTTTTAAAAATTTATTTAAAGAGACACTAATAATGAAAGCCTTTTCGAGGCTTTAAGCACCACAGGGCCCTCGACTCTGGGCCTCCTGCATCTGGTACAGAAACCATCAACCTTTAATGGAAGTTACTGGAGACAGCTTAGTGCGGTGTCATGGAAAATGTGAGCCCTCTTCATAATATAATTGTCAAATATGGTGGAGGAAAACGTTGCCCATCTGGACTGGGGTGGGGCATGCAGGGCGTCACCTGTGGCTCTGCACCCCAACCCTGTCAGTGACATTGTGTGTGCACCCTGGCATTGCCTGAGCCCATGTAGCTGGTCCACGGTCCCTGCATTGTGCGGGCAGGCATGGGGGCCCAGCTCTGGGCCCAATCCTGTACCTGACACTCACTCCAGGTTCTGGGGTGTTGATCAGGTCCAATCCATGCTCCCTGTTTTACTGCCAGGGTGGGGTGCAGAGCAGGAGGGGATGCCCCTTCCCCCTGCCAACACTCCAAGCCTGGTCCAGATGAGGGACCTCTTCCTGTGTCATTTTTGACTGTGGCATCATGAAGAGGGGCACACAGAGGGGAAGCTGACTGAAGAGGGGAGGATACTATTCTTTGTGCTGGGAGAGCAGAGAATGGTCGCCTGGTCTTGTCTGCTTTGCTGGCCTGTCTGCCTCCCAGTTGGCCTCAGTTCTGAGGCAGCGACCCTGTTTCTACGAGGGGGCTGAGCCCAGCCCCAGGTGACTGGACACAATAAGCACTGACCCAGGCCAGGACCCCTGAAGGCCAGGGCCCCATCCAGGATTCTGCACTGGAACCCCTGAGATGCTGGCCTTGACCCAAGTCATCAAGTGTGGGTAGACCTTGGGACCTGACCTAGGGATGCCTTCCACATGCAGAGCGGACCAGAGAAAGCTGATGGCGGGGAGAGACTAGAGTGAGGCCAGAGAAGGTGGAGGAGGCAGATTCCCAGCAGCCCTGGTTGCCTGGTACCTTCCCAGGGGGTCTCCCTGCACCCCCTTCCTGGAGATCTTTACCTTTAAAGTATCCACTCCCTCCTGTGTGCCTCCTTCTGACTCATGCTGGGTGGAGTAGATCAGCTCCTGGCTTCCCATGAGCCTGCGCAGTGGTGTAGGCCAGTTTCAAGTGCACCCCAAGATTTCCAACCCCCAAAATATGTCCCCACAGCTACCTAGCAAAGTGTGTGTTTCAGTGTCCCTGTTTTGCCACTTCCCTAAATCGTATGGTCAAGGCCAGGACTCCCACCAGTTCTCAGAGCCCTTCCCACACCCTCTCAGTCCCCTGCCTCCAACCCCCTGTGAACCTTTAGCAGCAGGTGGTGGTGGTGACAGCTGAGGGTCCTGAACCCGGGAAACCTGCCAAGCAGGGGATGCTGATGCCCCTGTAACAACTCACCACATACTTAGGGGCTGAAAACAACATATATCTATTTGCTCATAGTCTAGAGGCTGCAAGTCCAGTATCACTGGGCCAAAGTGAGGGTGAATCGGGGCCAAGCTCCCTCCCGAGGCTTAGTGAGCCTCTCCCAGCTTTTGGTGGCTGCCCAAGTTCCTTGGCTGCTGTTGGTACCACTTTCTTCCCTGTCCCTGTGGTCGTGTAGCCTCATCTTCCCCTTCTGTGTGCACATGTGTGTGCGTGTGTGTGAAATCTCTATGCCTTCCTCTTTAACATTACATACCATCACTTGTATTCTGGGCACCAAAACAATCTCCTCGACTTCACTTCAAGACGATAAACTTGGGGCCCTTGGGTAGCTCAGCCAGTGAAGAATCTCCCTTTGGATCAGGTCATGATCCCGGGGCCCTGAGACTGAGTCCTGCATTGGGCTCCCTGGTCAGTGTGGGGAGTCTGCTTTCCCCATTCCCCCTGCTCCTTATCTCTCTTTGTCTCAAATAAATAAATATAATCTTAAAAAAGAGAAAAAAAGATGATTAACTTCATCACGTCTGCCAACACTCTTTTTCCGTATGAGATAACATTCAAAGGCTTAGGAAATAGGACCCGGATAGTCTCGGGGTGCTTCTCCACGCACCACAGCCTCCGAGCTCTGTGTAGCCTCCTTCCCAGGTCAGGCTAGTCGAGGGCATCCGGGGGGAGGGGCACTGGAGCCTAGCTGGCATGAGGCGAGGGTGCAGCACGGGCAGCGGCCAGCAGTACCTGCCCAGGCTCCCGGCTGGTCTGCCATACTCCTACTTCTTGCTGGCAGAGGGCCTGTTGACATGAAGGTGCCCCTCCTGCTGATGACACAGTCAGCCTGTCCTGGGCAATGTTGGCAGGACCTTCTTTGGGCCCAAACAAACATTCGCTTGCTCCTCTGGGAATGAAGTGCCGGAGGTGGACAAGAACTGTGGTGCTGGGCGGATGGGTCGGTTGCCCACTATCGGGCTGCAGAAGGTCCCAGAAACCCACTGGATCCCAGAGCTGGACCCCATCCCTGCTGTGACTTCAGCAGACACCCACAGGGCCTTCCAACAGCCGTCCCCGGGCTGTGACCAGGCAGCAGCCCTTCGAATCCTCTGGGGGCCACCATGCACCACACCCCCCATCCTCGAGGTTCCCGGAGCCCCCTTAGTCTCTTCCTCCAATTGTGCCAGATCAGAATCTCTGTTTTTGAGCCTGGCCTGGTAGGCTGGTGGATCATGACAGATAACAGCACTTCTGTCTCTCAAGGAGGAGTGTGGCCACTCTGGGTAGGTGGGTCTGGCCCCATCCTCCACACCTGTGCATGGCTGAACCCCCCTGCCCTGGCTGTGCTGGTGCACTTCTTGGTTACCATGCACCACCAGAGATCACCCCATCTGAGGGGGCCCTCCATGCTCCCTGTTGGTTTTTCTACAATAACTCATGTTTGGGGGCTGCTGAGGCCAGCCTCGGTAGTGTGATGGTCTTCAGGCTGTGATGGGAGGCTGTTCCAGCCTGAACTGCCTGTTTCCATCTCTGCAAGCCCAAAAGCACACAAGCCACACTGCCCTTCCTTGTTCCTTCTGGGCTCCTTTCCCACAGAAGAATGGGCCACCCTGATCCGGGTTCCTGGATCCTGGGACAGCCCCTGCCACCCATACTACAGCAGCCTACAGCCTGGTCTCAGAGACCCCCCCCCCCCCCCGCCAGAGCTCATGGCTGTCCTGTCTTCTCCTAGGGAGGTCCTCTTTGGCCAGGACCGCCACACCAGCCAACAGAAGATCCCCCACTCTCCTGCCCCGCGTCGTCACTACGAGGACTGGTGGGCCTGGCTGGGGCTCCTCTGGGAGCTGAAAGGCGGCCATCCCTGTGGGGTCTTAGAGTGCCTTGAGGACATGGAGACTGGGAGCGGGCTTCTGGCCTTAGCCACCAGGACCAGAGCTGGGGCATCCTTCCCAGGGGTCACAGAATGAATCCCCGCCTTCACCCTGCCTCGCCCCAGGGTTCCTTCCTCTTCCTCATAGCTTGGTCATCCAGGCCCTGGGGTCCTGTGATTCTGGGACGTGTCCTTTTCTCCGTGGGGCCTTCACTTGGGTCAATATTGATCTGGCGTCTTCAAGTACTTCCTTCTGCCTCTTCCCTGACCGGGGCCCCATCCCCGCAGAGCCCCGGTGTAGGGGAGGTTGGGCAGGGTCAGCCACTGGCCATATGGCTTTGGCTGTGGGGCTGGAGGCATTAGTGGAAGTGGCAGGAAATGCTGGCCTACAGGGTTTAACCCGAGATTGAACTTCTGGGTCCCTGGACAGCTGTCCTCCCCAGGCCTGAGGTCGCAGCACCGAGCTGCCCACAGTGATGCGTGTCTGGGGGACCTGCTCCACAAGGTTCCCTAGGTCCCACTGCTCTGAGCACTGTGCTGACCCCAGCAGCTGGGCCAAGCTGTGTCCCATATCAGTAGGCCCTGTTTTCCTGTTTCAGCCTGGGTCAGAGTGGGGCCCTAGCCTCCTGCGACCCAAGGCACTGCCGCGGTGGTTCCCTAAATGGAATGGTGTGGGGTGAAGGGGTGCAGGGTACCACGCTCATAGGTCAGAAGAAACCTAGCCCAGAGAACATCTGCAGCCTGTCTGAGGTCCCCGGGCTGGTTGGAGGTTCTGCACATCCCCCTGGGCCCCTTCCCATGTCGGGTGCCCCTTGGTACTGCAAAGCCCCCCACTGACCAGCACTGGGGGTGGGGGAACAGCCACCATCCAGGTGAGGAATAGGAGCTGGATCAGACCTTGAGGGAAGTCCCAGCCCGGACTCGGGATCAGGGCCGCGCTCACGTGGACCAGGGCTCGCTGTCATCCCAAAGTGAGGCCAGCTTGACGCAGTTCAATAGCTTAGAACCCAAGGATTTGATAGCAATCCCTTCTGTTACTCCCATTTCTCAGCAGTCCCAGAGGGACCACCATGCCTGGCCGTGCCCATGCCTCACCGCCCCTCTGCACCCACAACATCTCTGCTGGGATGTCACCCCCCAGGAGCCATGCCCACTTGGCTCATTGGAGCCTGTGTCCCACGGAGAGCAGTTGAAACCCTCAAGGATGCTGTCCCACCCTCCAGATCGATTCTCTCTCTATAGTCGCCCTTTAGGATGACCTCTAACCCCAACATCTGGTTTATGAAAATCTTTGCTAGCTCTGGTAGAGCTGGAAAGTAATGGGGTTTCCATCTCTCCCTGCAAATACTGGCTGTGAAGGGACAGTGGCGGACTACCCCATGGCTCCGCACAGCATAGGAGTGACTCGCTCGCCCTACAGCATCAAGGACGCCCCTTGGAGTTAACGAGGGGCAGATCCCCAGAGGCGCCCACTGACTCAGTCTCACAAAGGGACCAAGAGACACATTTTCCCCTGGTAACATCACTTTGACCCAAATCCTTCTAAAGACATATTTCCCACCTCCCCTGCCTGTTCTCTTCACCCGAGGCCCACTCCACCAGGCAAACCTGGTTGCCCCTAGAGCCTTTTTGAACCTTTTTCTTCTCTGTTCCAGGCCTCGGCACCTTCCCAAGCCTGAGGAAGCCAGAAGACCCTCAGCTGTGGGTCTGGGTCTGTGTCCTGTCCTGCCCCTGGGCCTCAGGTGATGAGAGTACAGAAGACCACATAGAGAAATTTTTTTTTTTTTTTTTCCTGAGTAGGTAAGGACCCAGCTTGCAGCTGAGCTCATTCTCTGCTCACGTGTCTTCCAGAGTGGTCTTCTCAAGCTCGGAGCCCACCCTGGAGCAGGCCAGCCTCTCCCCACCTACACCTTGCTCTGCTCCTGGGAAGCCCTACCCTGCTCCTTCAAGAACTTAAATGTAAGTCAGAGCACATCACCCCTTCCTCAAAACTTTCCTCTGGCCTTAAAATAAGAAACTGCCTCCTAATTTTGGGCTCTCAGTCCTGATGGGATGGGCCCTGCCCTCCTCACCTCCTACACCCTCGGGCTCTCCTTCCTTCTGACTAGGACCTTGGCTACCAATCTTCCTCCCCATGCAGAGCTCCACATGTCACTCTTTATGGCAGGGACTCTGGCCTGTGAATTCTGTGGGGACTGGGGCTCTGCCATGTCTCATGGCCTAGGATGGCATGTGGTTCCAGGGTGTGGGCCCCTTGATTTGCAGGGCTGATGTCAGGACAGAATCAAGAATATCAAGGGACACTCCAGCATGCCCTTGACCTGATGCCCCCTAGAGAAGGTGAGTCACAGCTCATAGGAGCAGGAGGTGGGTGGAGGGATCCCAAGGTGGAAAAACACTGCTGGGATGCCCCGAGTGGCGCCGTTGCTGGCTGAGTTTCCCTGCACACCTGGGGACATTGGTGCTCTGGGGAGTGAGGCAGGTCTGGGACCTTGGGACAGTGAGTGCGGCCCTGGGAGTGCAGCCCAGGTAAGACCAGAGGAGCCAGGAAGTGTGAGCACAGTCCTGTGGGTGTGGCCTGGGCGGGGCAACTGAGCAGGCAGCCTGTTGGCTGACAGCTGGGTCAGGTATCTATCCGGTGAGAGTGGCTATGTCCAACCAAGGAAGGTGTAGAATTACAAATGTCCAAACCTAGAGGAGCTGTGTGTCTTTTCTGTATTCACATTTAGATTTATTATAGAAGTAAAAACAACAGCAAACCCTTCATGACCAGCTGCCTTTGTGGGGAGGAGCTCTTCCCACCAGAGTTGAAAATGAGGCCAGAGCAGTGGGCCTCACAGCAGGAGGAGGGGTACAGGCACCCAGAAGTTCCCCAGTCTGAGAGAGGCCTGGACACAGGATGGCCTCTGCTTCCTGACCTTTGCTGGGCTCCATCGGGTCTGCTCCCCTGGGTGTGGTTTCCCCTGGGTGCAGCCCAAAGGCAGGTCTAGGGGTCTCCCTTGTTCTCCCCTTGTCCTGCCCCAAACCCCTGAGGCTGCGGCCGGCCACATCCACAGCCATCTCTATGTCAGCCGCTCCTATGTGCAGGGAAATCACACGAACATGGCAGAGTTTGTGGGGGGCCCTGGCTGGAGTGCATCTCCCCACGGGAGGGAGGGGTGGTGATTGAGGCTGGAGTCCCAGCTCATACCTCCCTGATCTCGGAGTCCAGACACAACCAGTGAGATGACCAGGGTACTCCCTGCATCCCTCTGGGCCTGCCCCCCTCCCCGGGTGTGGTTGGGGGTGGTCGAAGGCACCTGCTGGGCCCAGGGAGACAGGCCTCTGGGTCCCTGGTACTTAGGGATGGAGGAGGCAGCAATTGACTCTAGGAGGCGTGGCAGAGAGCTGTGTCACTTTACCCATCAAGCAGACCTTAGAGCGGATTTGCAGGATGCGGGGCTGGGAGCTTCCCAGCGTGGGAAGCGGGCCCTGACCTCCTGGTGCTTCCCAGCGCCCTCTGCTGGTGATCTTGGGGGACTGCACAGCTGGCTGAGGAGAAGACCCAGAGCCCCAGGTCTCTGCTGTCTGGTTCTTCCTGTGGCCTGCCCAGCGGCCTGGTGGGGCTGGCGATCGCGTGGGAGGATGGCTGGAATCCAATCTTCACAGATAGCTGGGACTGAGCTGAGAACCCATTCACTGTAACTCAAAGACTGGCGTCAAATTTATTATTATTTTTTGTTAAATATTTTAGATCATTTCGGAACAATGGTCTACAAGGCTGTGGTGGGTTTTCTTCCCAGCACATTTTTTGTGTGTGCAGTTATGTGATGGGGAGAGGTGACATAAGCAGATGGTATGCATGGAGGGAGGGCCCTGGGGGGCCGCCCCTGCACCTGCCTCATGAGCCTTGCTCCTCTGGGGGAGAACAGCCTCTGGGCTTCCACCAGCTAAACCTGAGACCTAGGTCTCCCGGTCAGGTGACATCAGAGGAGGAGGACCACTGGGGACAGCGAGGATTACAGTCACACGTGCATTCGACGTATCTTAAAGGCACAATACACAAGGGGCAGTGGGGGCCCGGGGTGTTCTGCTGGGCCAGCCCCTGCTCACTGCACGGCCGCCTGTCCTGCAAGCGTCTCGTGGGTTGGGGGTTAGGGGGACGTCCGTCTCCATGGTGCTCACTCGAAAAGGGTCTCTCTGGCCAGGAGTAGGGGTGGCTGGGCAGTGGATGTGGAATGTGTGTGTGGGGGGGTCTGGGAAGAACAGCTGCAGCCTCCAGAGGGCCCTTGGCTGCTCTCCTGGGAGGGCAGAGGCTTGACCTGCCAGGGCGCCGACATCAGGCACAGACCAGGAGGAAAGACAACCGCTGCTGATGGCCACTGGGCACAGGTGGTGGCTCCTTTGGGCCAGCACCAGAGACTTTCCTCAGTGGGTCCCGTGGTGTTTTACTCTTCAAAATGCCATTCACAGCTTGGAAGGTGCCTTGGGTGGTAGACCCAGGCCCCGAGGGAAGAACCAGTCATTTCTCAAACTGGGCCACTCTGGACCATCAGCAGGTTCTTCCCGTTTTGGCCAGACAGGTGAGGCCACAGCATCCTGGGCTACGTCGGCACCTGACTGGGGGTCAGAGGCAAGAACCATCTAGGCTCACAAAGACCTTCACTGGGCTCCTCTCAGACTGAAGTTTTGAAAAGTACATTCTTCGCAGCAGCTCAAAGAGTCTCTGAAGTTCTGTTGAATGGTTGTCAATAGCCAGGGGAAGGTACACCATGACGCTTGGCCCAGTAGAGATGCACGGCCCCCGGGAGGGTGAGCTGTTTGGCTGGGCTCAGGAGAGGACAACCCACCCACCCTCCAAGTCCTCGTTCACTGTTTGAGATGGAAATATGGAGCCCTCTCTCAGCTTTGCAGAGCCAAGAATGCCATTCTCACCGGAATGAGTGGAGCGGACAGTGGGGCAGGACTTGGGGACCGCAGCCCAAGTCTGGTTCCACGTCCATCACTATTACTCTCGGACCCTCAAAGTCCTCCTCAGAAAGCGGGGATCATGCCCCAATCCACCATGGTAAGAGGAGGCAATCAGGACTGGCCCTGTGAGTATGGGGCTGAATGGAATCTGAATCTCGAGGGAGGAAGGCCCCAGGGGATCCACAGGGTGGCCTGGGTCTTGCTCTTCCTAACTAGGGAGGAGGAAACATCTCCTGTTCACGCTGAGGGAGAGGAGTTCCTAGCTCTCTGCTTGTCTCCAGGCACAGCCCTCACCAGCTATCTGAGTTGGGGTCTCGGGGGCCTTGCCTGGGGCAAGTAACTCAGTAATTGTCATCTGTGAAGAAGGGTGCATGGGTGGATGGGGGGCAGTCACCCTCATCCTGTGGCCCCACCAGCGCCCCGTACTCGCTGTTGTAGAACACCTGCCCTCCCTGGGCCCCGCGGTCCGGCCGCCACCGCTGCCCTTGGGTGTCAGGGTGCGCCCTGGTCACGTCCACGTTCCGGCCGGGTCCTTTATAGCTGCCGAGACAGGGAAAGTGATGGTCAGTGAGATGAGAAGAGAAGAGGGACAGGACCCTGGTCAAGGTCTGGCTGGAATCACCAAAGACCCCACCAGAGGGCCAAGCGAGCCCAGAGCCCTTGGAAACACAGATGTGACTCACACAGTGAGTCAACACGTGAACTGGACGTGTTGTGAGTGTTGGCAAACCCTGGAGCTTTCTCCATCCCCAGTGTGGGTGCGGGGGATGATGTGAAAAGGACCACTTCATGCCCGCAAACCTGTTTCTCTCCCAGACTTGCCCATTCCTGTAAATGCACCGACTCGGTGGCCCAGGTCTCTGGGCATCCTCCTTGCTCTTCCCTCTCCCCAACCCCCTCACATCCAGTCCATCCAGATGTCTTGTCTGTGCCAACTCCAAAAGGTGGTGGAGCCCCTCTCTGCAAGTCCTGTCCCGCTGCGGAGTGAGCGCCCACCTCCAAGGCTCTGTGCTATTCTGGCCTGCGTCTCTTCTCCCAGCCCTGCTTCAGAGATCCTTTCTGCTGGAGACCATCCTTCTCCCGATAGATCCCCCCAATGGCTCTTAGTTACTTTCAGAAAGAGCACTGAGTTTCTCACCCTGGGAGACGAACCAACCCCTCCCCCTGCCTCCTCCCTGATGGCCCTAGGACACTCCCTGCTTAGCTCTTGCTGTCTTTGAGATTTAAAAATATATATATATATAAATATATAATATATGTTATTTACATATATAGTATATATAAATATAAATATAAATATAAATATATAGAGCACCAGGGGGAGAAAGGCGGAGGGAGGGAGAGAGAGAGAGAGAGAGAATCCTCAAGCAGACTCCCCACCGGGTGCAGAGCTTGATCTCATGACCCTAGGCCAAAACCAAGAGTCAGACGCTTACCGGATGGTGCCCCACCCCCACCCAGGTTCTCCATTCTTGGAGATATTTGAAGACCTTGCTTCATTTCTTCTGATTTTGTTTTGCTGTGCCTGGTGTTGAACCTGACTTTTTTTCTTTTTTTTCTTTGTAAATGACTCAGCTTTTTTGGCCTGAATTACCAGGTTTACCTTGAAAATCTAAGGGTTCAATTCTAACATTCAGCCAAGTCTACTGCTCTGGGGCACTTTCCCTAGGCCCTCTTCTAGGGTAGTGTAGACTCAGTTCTTTTATTTGAGAGCATCCCTTGAATTACAAGTTTAAAATATTAGTTCTGTCCCACCACTAGCATCGTCTCCCTCGGAGACTCTAAATCTTACATATATTAGATATTTCCCACTCAACTACTGTCCCTGCCAACTTTCTTTCTGATCTTCTTTAATCTCTTTGTTTATTTTGGTTTTCTTTTCTTTTGTCTTTTCACTTCCATCTTCTGTGTCTTTCCCTGTAGGGAGCATGGATTATGTCTATTGATCCTGGCCCTCTCCCCACCTGCCCCATCTTCATTTTTGAGGGGATAGGTCTTCTATTTCAATTTCTTTCCCGAATGTAGTCAGCCACCATTTGATACCTTTGCACTGTTCTGAATGTTTGAATTTCCGACTCCTGGTGCAGCGCCTTATTTAATTATATATTTAATTCATGGTGGAGTATCGCATCAGCTTTTCTCTGCTTCATTTTCTTTTCCTTTTTTGGGGGGGGCTTTGACATCTACTGAAAAGCTTTCATTCTATTTTTTTATTCTTATAATAACTCTGAATGGATAGTGTATAGATTTTTCAAAAAAATTTAAAAAGATTTTATATATTTGTTAGAGAGAGCATGAGCAGAGGGGAGGGGAAGAGGGAGAAGCAGTCTCCCCGCCAACAGGAAACCCAATGCAGGGCTCTATCTTGGGATGCTGGGATCCTGACCTGAGCAGAAGGCAGGCATTAACTGACTGAGCCACCCCGGCATCCTGTGCTTATTTTTTCTGTTTGTGATTATTCATGCGGAATTTCTGGGCCCAGAAATATCTGGCTATCCTATGGAAGGGGCTTGGGAGGTGGGCGCTTGGGGGGCCTCCTCATCTGGGCGTGCTGCTTTAGACCCACGTCTTTGGTATCACCCTGAATTCCTTCAAGGCATTCTTCTTTGCAAAGACCCCCTGCCTGTTACGGTGTTGTACTGCCAACCAGGAACCACCCAGCCGCTTTGCTGGGAGTGCTGGGCCCCCTCTCAGCAGCTGCCATGCAGCCATGCCAACCTGCCACAAGCCAAGGTCTTCCAGACCTTCCTCTTGCCTACACACTTGGAGGAGATGCCACTCTGCAGGTGTGGACCCAGCATTCCCTGTCGCCGCTGAAAGGGCTAGAGGGGTGATGTGGAGGTGAGGAGCCCATGGGGTGAGTGCTGATCAGTGGTTCGCAAGAGACTTTCGGAAAGGACTTGTCGGAGAGACTCCCTGCTCCTTCTCCCCATGGAGCCATCCAAGGCACCTTCTGTCCTTGCACCTGTTTGGAGAATCTTCCACACGCCAAGGGGAATGTAGGTGCTCCTCTCGATGGCTAGTCAGGATGTGTTGCCAAGGGAAGCTGTGTGGACAAGAGGGCTTCATGCTGCTGCTATTGTTAGCTGCAGTTTCTGTAATAGACAGTTCCCTTGGGTGTGGATCTGTCTCCTGGAGTCTTGCTTCTGGAGGACTTCTGGAGGACTCTTGACGTCTGCAGCTTTCTTCTTCTTCAGTACTAAGCGCTCGTGACTTACTCACTGGCCATTCAGAAGCAGTGCCTTCCCCAGAAGCCTGCCCCTGGTGCCTCCAACTTGCCCTGAAGCCTCGCCCACCAGACCTTTGTCTCCTTCCTCATCTCCCTGGTTGGTCCCAAGGACCGTGAAACACTCCTCTCTCCTGGGGCATGTCCCTGTCTTCCTCTCCTTCCACTATGACTCAGGTATGGCTCTGCTGGTCCCAGCACTGAGTTTCCTACTCAGCACACATAAACTTGAATCTCTCTCTTCTGCTTACAACACAGGCATGACCTCTGTGGGGCCTGACTCTGTGGGTTTTTTAAATTTTATTTTATTTATTTATTTGATATATATAGAGAGATCACAAGTAGGCAGAGAGGCAGGCAGAGAGAGAGGAGGAAGCAGGCTCCCTGCTGAGCAGAGAGCCCGATGAGGGCCTCGATCCCAGGATCCTGAGATCACGATCTGAGCTGAAGGCAGAGGCTTAACCCTCTGAGCCACTCAGGTGCCCCAGTGGGCTGTTGTTTTTTACGAAGATGTGTGGAGATTAGAACTGAAGTAGCAACCATCCTCTGGCTCACCATCTTACTGAATTATCTTTTTTTTTTGAGATATAAAATACCATTGGGTAAAGAAACATTATCGACACTATTTCCAATAATGCAATCACCATTCATTTTCCAAAACTAGGTTACTAGTTTTAGTATGTGATCCCACAAACCAGCAGTAACCACAGTGCCGCTAACACACCCTTTGTAGGCTGCTGGAAAAAATCACCGCTAGTCGGTTCAGCAGCAGAGAACATCAATACACCCACCAGGAAGGCGGAGAATCACATCAACTGTCCTAATGCGATACAATTAAATACTTGTGGTCTCAGGGAAAAAACTCAGTGACAACCTCATATGTTGATTAAAAAGCAGCATAGGCAGAGGCCAGGATTTGTTCCAGAAAACGACCCCAAAAAGGGGCTCCTGACAAAGACTCAGATCATGCTTTACCAACTGAGCTGGCCAGGCACCCCCCACCCCATAAGTCCCGTGGTTTAAACAGCTATGTGCAAGTTAACAACTAGAGTAAGTAGGTGGACAATTAACTATCTCATCTATACCCTTAAAAGATGAAACATTCAGGGTTTTTTTGGGGGGGGGTGTTATCTTCTTGGACAAAGGGAAGTCACCCCTGTGTTGGCACATGAGGATTTCTCTGTGACTGCGTTCTTGCATTCTGATCAAAATAGGACACCAGGGAGCTCCAGGTCACATGATCTGTCTGGTTCTGGGGTCACGGAGCTTACATGAGGACCAGCCTGGGGATGGTGGTGGTGCCCCCTGGCGGCACGAGGGATGCATAGGCACAGTGGGCGTGTTAGACCAAACTCCTTCACAGAGAGGGGGCGGTGGAGCACCTGTCAGATGGGAGGTGTGGGGACCAGGCCCAGGTGTGCTGGGCCAGGATGCTGACGGGGGAGGGGCTTTCTCTGATGGCCAAAAGCCTTGAGTCCCAGAGCAGCTTGCTCTGAACACCCAAAAAAGCAATATGGAGCCATGAGAGGTTTTGGGTGAGTTATTTGGCGCATTCAAGCCCAGTTCCCCCTGCTCCGGGCCCCTTGCAGAAGGTGGCTCTGGAAGCCCTACCTGAGCCCGCTTTCTTGTCTGTACCTGCTCTCCAGCTGCTCAAATTCCTCAGAGGCCAGCACCATCCCACTGTCCGTCTGGTTATCCTGCAAGAAGAGAACACGCCCATCTGTAGGCAGCCCCACAGCTGGGACAGACACAAACCTGAACAGTTGTCCTGACACCTGCCCTGCGGAAACCGACCAGAAAGCAGGTGTCCATTCCTCACTGGAGCGTGCCGCTGAGGGTCACACACTCCTGTCAGGGAGGGAGAAACTGGGCTCAGGCTGCAGGCAGAGCAGGAACACAAGGAGGACCAGGGAGCCTCTTGGAAGAATCTGGCAGCTCACAGTGCAAAAAAAACATGGTCCTCATGCAGACACACCCCACATTTACCGGGCCTCTGTTGCCCTTCGATGGTGCGTGACTTGGTATGGCCTTCGTTTTGTGTGACATGGAGGGGAATGGCAGTCTCGTCAGAGCGGGGGGCCCCCTTAACATCTCCGTCTGGTCCTGGGGGACACGAGCCGGCGCTGGCTGGCCAGGCCCCTCTGGAGGAAGGCCAGGGCAGGAAGTTTCCTGGCAGTGGGCGCTCACACCAGGCTGAGGATGAGTCTGTGCTTTTGCAAAATGGACCCATGGATTCCAGCCTCCCAGTGCCGTGAGAGGCCCATTCTGCTTAAGCAGGTCTGAGAACACCGTTGTGTCCTGTGCCCAGACCCCAGCCTCCTCCTCCAGGGACACCGTCCCCTTCTCTTGGGCCACATGGCTTGGTGGCCATCAAGGGGAAGCTAATCCAACAATAACCGTCTAGAAAGAGAAGCTGTCTTTCTGCCGGGTTTCTCTGCTGTGCAGTGGGGAGACCGGTATGAGTGAGGAGGGCACAGGGGAAAGCAGCTGAGAGATGGTGGCACCATGGGGGCACGCAGACCCCAACAAGTCCATTGTGCAATCCGGACTTGACATTTCAGTGTGACATCCTTTCCTTTCTGAGTTGGGTCAGACAGGTCCTGATACCTCCTCCCAGCAGAGAAAGCCTGCTCTGGGTGCACAGGCCCACCTGCCCCACTTACCATGGAGGCCTTGTAGGTCATAGGTGTCATGGGAAATTCTTCAAACGTTTTCATCCTGGAGGAGCCCTGGGTCTGAGTTCCTCTGGCCAGGCACCCCGGAAAGGACACACAGTTGTAATATCTGGGGGAAGAAAACAGAGTACTGAAGAAACACACCCCAGAAAGCTCTCCCTACCTGCCCTTCGGCCCCCTCTCCTCCCAGAAGTACCCCAGGCTTGGGCTGTGAGTGTGGGTCCTGGATCTGAGCTCCTGGTCTGGGCTCCTCCCGGGGGCGGAGGGAGGTAGATACCTGTCCGCAAGAGACCTCACCTCGGTCCCAGAACTCTGGGAACTCAGGCTACATTCTACATTCTAAATCTTCAATGTGGGTGAGTGACTGGCCAACTCTGCTCCCGGGATCCCAAATTTCAAATTGGGGGGAGGGGCTTTTGGGAGCCAGAAGTGCCATAGGCAGAGGAGGTTGTAGGCAGAGAGAAGATCTGAGACGGAGCACAGAAAAACGAAGTTGCAGACTACATGGCCTTGGAGGGAGGCCCCAAGGCTCGCCAGGCCCTCCAGGGAGCCCCAGAGCCCAGTACTATCATTTAAAATCACTGTGCTCTTTCTATTGGTGTACAAAGGTCTCTCAGGTCCTTGCAGTTTGCTGTCGCTTGATGACTGGTGGGAATGAACTATACTGTGTCCAAGCTGCTTTCTCCCTGACCAGGGGATCCCGGGACCCGGGCAAGGGTGGCTGACCTGGCGGCCAGGCTATGCCGGTGCAGGCTCGGTGGGCTGTCCTCAGTGTCAGCCTCGGCCACGTGCAGGGCAGTAGTGGATGCTTGCAAGAAGCTGCCCTCCTCCAGGCTTTGAGAGCCACAGGGGGCCATGCAGTCCTCCTCCTCCTGGCAGGAATGGCAGAGGCCATGGGGGTCAGAAACCGCCATGCCCCCGCGGCCCTCACCCCTGCCCTCAGGACTAACTGGGGAAGTTCTGCAATCCAAAGTGCTCTGGGGATTAAATGAGCCTGCCTGGCAAATTCTCCCAACAGGTGCCCCATTTATATGGAGGAGGGCGCAGCAGAGGCCATCCCAATCCAGGGTGCCCTGCTTTGGGGGCAATTTGGACTCCAAGTGCTGTACAGCCCCTAATCACTCCTCCAGATCCCAGAGCACCAGGGAAACCCTGAACTGGCTTTGCTCCCCGCATGCCAGGCCTCCCTGGGGGCTCTTTGCAAACCATCTCTCGCCCTGAAGACCAGCCTGGGGCTCCTCATGGCTAAAGACAGGCCCTGGCCAGCTGCTTGAGGGCCTTGGGGTTGGGGGCCGGTTACTGCAGCCAGACAGAGAGGACAGAGGACTTACCTGTTGGCCCCCGCCCTGCAGCAGGTTCCCCAGGATCTCCACCAGCTCTGAGAACGCAGGCCTCTCTTTGGGGTCTCCTGACCAGCAGCTTAGCATGATGGTGCGTCTGTGGGTAGAGCTGGCTGCTGGCCTGTGGTCTGAGCACGCCTGCACCCTGCACCAACAGACCCCAGCTCCCCTGCCCAACCCTGCCCCTGCCTCCCTGCCCCAGTCTCTTCTGCCTGGGAGGTGGAATGGAGGAGAGCTGTTAGTGGACCAGTGGTGGGTCAGGGGTGGAGTAAGAGACTTTACCTGCAGTTCTCTACCCCAACCCCGTGCCTGCACGCAGTCCCACTCCTGTCTCCTGCCTGCGTACAAGACCCCCCACCTGTGGCAACCTCCCCCTCTGACCACCCATCATAGGCAGAGCCAGCAGGGAAACTCACATTGCAGGAGTGGCCAACTCTGGGGCTCGCATCCGTGTGCCCTCCTTTAGCCGCTGACAGAACTCCTCGTTGATCTGTACCCCTGGGTAGGGGGAAGCCCCTGAGAGCAGAACAGGATGAGGTAGGGGTGGGCGGGGAGAGGGCACTTGCTGCTCAACCCAGCCCCCAAACTGTCTCTCTCCTGGCCCCATAGGGCAGGGGGCTAGTTATGCTGTTCCCAGGACAGGATTGGCTGGGGTGGGGGAGGCCAGCCAAGGCACTTCTGTCCCTCAGTGATAGTTCTTCATTTGGTTAAAAGGGCCCCTAAGGGCAGGCTGCACAGAAGCAGGGCAATCCTCATAAGACAAGTCACATTGCTCTCTCCCTTGCTCCAAGCCCTGAGAGGTTCTCTGGGGACTCAGAGTCCAGGTCTTTGTCTTGGCCAGCTCGCAGGGGCTGTGTGGACCTCCCCTCCCACTCCACCCCCCTCCCAGCCCTCCCAAAGCCCCTTGTCTACACTCGGCCCACCTCTAATGCATGGGGACCAGAAGCCTGGCTGCCCCCTCATGCTAGCCTGCTGTCTTCCCTGGCCCGCCCACCCTACCCGAGCCCCTTCATCAGCTGGGCACTCCCCTCCAGCTCTCACACAACCCTGTCCTCCCTGTGCTCTCCAAGCCCTTGCATCAGGAGTGATAGCATTCATTGTGGTGGCTCTTTGGTGCTTTAATTTCTCTGTTTGCTCACTGCCCAGCTCTGCCCTAGCGTGGGGGCTTCCTCCTGATCCCGTGGGTCCCCGTGGAGCCCTCATAAGTAGGTACACCTGTGTGTGATGTCCAGTCTCCTTCGGGATGCTCCCCAGCCCTTGAAGGCAGGAGTAGCCTCCCCATTGACAGGTTGAAGATGGGGCTCATCCAGGGAGGTGAAGATCTGGGGGACCTATGGTGATCCCAGGGACTGCCCAAGAAACACAGGTTGTGCCCTGTCTCCTGTCAGAGGCTGAAGTGCACCACCCTGCAGAAGTGGCGGGGGGTGGGGGGAGGAGGCCCACGCTGGAGGCAGAGGGGAGAGGGGGAGGGCTCTTGGACCACTTGCTGAAGAAGGACTGCTTGCTGCAGGTGCAACAGCTCTAGGCACCCAGCCCCCTTGCTTCAGAAGCCTGGTGCTAGACCTCCAGCCTAGGATGCTGCCTCTCCCCTCCCCCCACAGCCTGCCCCGCACTTACCCAGGGAGAAGATCTCCCAGAGTAGCACCCCGAAGGACCATACATCACTCTGTGTGGTGTACACCTTGTCGAAGATACTCTCAGGGGCCATCCACTTCAGGGGCAGCCGGGCCTGGGGGAAGCGGAAGGAAGCATGTCTCCAGGGAGGGAGGGAAGAGAAGAAGGCCAACACTCGGGGAGCCCGCCTCTTGCCTCCAGCCTGTCCAGAACTCTGCAACCATACCCCCAAAAAAGCCCTGGGCCATATCCGCCCCTTTTGCATTCAGAAGACTCTTACAATTTGCCCCCACCCTGTAGGTGCTTTGTGTATTCCTTGAGGGCTTCTGCCCTGCTGCTGTTCTCCTGGGCCTGTCTGGGCCTTTTTTTCCTCTGTGTGCTCTTGGGGGAGCACTTGGAACCCCTCTTCCAGACTCCAGACCCAGGCCCTGGAGGAATTGGGACTCTGCACCCCCTCACTGTCCCCACCTCAGCCCCTCACTTGGCCCCCACACTGGAAGCTGGGCATCACTTCTGACCACTCATTCTGAGGCTTGTGATGTGCCTTCCCCATTGTCTGTCTCTTTACCTCTTGGGGCCTCTATCTGGGAGCCCTGAGGGCCCTGGCCCCTCCTGACGGGCCTATGCCTCCTCCCCAGCACACCCCCTCCTCCTTCCTGCAGAGGGAGCTTCTGGAAGTTGCATCTGACTCTTCCATCCACCCGCCTCCACTCACCTGTGAGTTAGAATGAAGGGCTAAGGCTGGCAGGGTGGCCTGCCTCATCCTAGATCCATACTGCCCATTACCCCCCTCCCCAAGCCTCTTCGGAGCACAAATCCCCAATTAGCTTTGTGTGCTCACTCAAGGGCTCGTCTGGTCACCTCTGAGCACCACAGATGAGAAGCACACTGCTCCCAGTACCCACATGCTTTTCTGTGATGGCCCCGTGCGGGGTCCGCCTCTGATGACCAGCCCCTGCAGGGCAGACATGCGGGGTCAGTGAGCGTCTGCTTCACGGACAAAGGCAGGGGGCCCACACAAGGTCCAGCTGAAGTACCAGCGTCCCTGCTCATTGGCTCCTGTCCCTACACCCCTGGCCCATGGGCTCTGGTGGGTCCCTGTAGGAGTGGGCTCTCTGACCTTCCATGGAGATGGCTCTTGGATGGGATGTCCGTGTCCCCATCCCCGGCCCTCCCTCCATGGTCTGCACTCACGCTGCCCTTGCGCACGTAGTCGGGGTCTTTGTAGATGTCACGGGCCAGGCCAAAGTCACAGATCTTCACCACGTCGCTTTCTGACAGCAAGATGTTCCGAGCGGCCAGGTCTCTGTGGATGCACTAGGGGGACGGCAGTGGTGATGGTGCGAGGGAGTGGTCAGCCCAGGTCCCTGGGGCCCACCTATGTCTGAGCCCTGCTCTTTCATGGAGATATTTCTCTGCTTCCCCAGGACTCTCCATGGAGAGGGCTTATGGGATGATGGGGACAGCAGAAGAGGCCATGGGGTAGGACAGATTCCACATTCCCCTGTCGGCCACTGACTAGCTAGAGGTCTCAGGGAATCAATTCCACAATCTGGGCTCAGTTTCCTCCTCTGCAAAGTGGGAGAAACATGCGCTGACCACAGCATTGCTGTGGGGTGAGCTAGGACAGGGCCTGCCTTGGTATGCTGGCAGTCTGCACCCTTCTCCCCTTTGAGGGGCCTGCTGGGGCAGTCACCTTGCGGGAGGCCAGGAACTCCATCCCTCGGGCCACCTGGAAGCTGTAGCAGATGAGGTCCTCCATGGTCAGTGGGCTCAGCCACAGATCCTGGGCTGCACAGAGGAGAAGGGAGGCTCAGAGGAGGTGGGGGTGGGGCTCTTCTATGGCTCCCATCTTCTACCCTTCCCCAAAGGTACCCCTGGTGCACCCCTCCTGGCTAGGTCCCTAAAGCCCCTGGAGCTAACAAGCCTGCGGGCCCCTTCTACACCCCCCAGCATCCGGTCTCTGTAAGACCCACTAACCACTCCCAGTGCCAGCAATCTTGTGTCATTGGCCCTTTGCACCTGTCACTTCGTCCTGTCTGCTTCCAGTTCTGTCTGGAAGGCAAATGCCTAGATAGCTGGAGATGCCCAATCAGATGTCAAACGCCTCCATGGAAACTGTCCCTGTGGTGTCCTCCCTTCCAGAGGGAAAGCCCATTACACACTCTTTCACGGAAGCCCCTCCAGGAGGGCCCTCGGCCAGCTTCTCCCACAGTCCCCTGATCATGAGGTATCTTCATATCAGTCCGACCTCTGGAGGCAAGGGGAAGCCAGGCTCTTCTTACCTTCTTGGACCAGAGAGGCCCGCCCTGCCCCGCCCTTGCCCATCAGGAGCCGGGAGAGGAGGGCCCTCTCGTTGCTTCCAGGTCTCCTCCGATCAGCTTTGGAGCCTTCCACCATGGCGCGGAAGCGCCTTCGCTGCTCAGGGGACTTCTCCTGCGAAGGCAAAGTGGGTCTGAGAGGGGCTCCGCCACCCATAGCAGAGCCACCTTTTCCCTCCCCCGCCCACCTTGGCGTACTGCGGCCTCCCGGCAGAGCTCGGGCCAACAGCAGGGCTCCCACTCACCGCATAGGGGCTGAAGGCCTCCCGCTTGGCTCTCAAGAAGTTGGAGAGATTGCCATACTTGCAGAACTCCACGATCACCATGAGGGGGCCTTAGGGCAGGGCAAGAGCCAGGTGCTTGGTGACAGAGGGTAGGCGGGAGGGATAACACCGCAGCAAAGCCCCGCCCTCCTGCACCGCCCCGTCCGGGCCCCGCCCATACCAAGCCCCGCAGGCCCCTCCCACTAGGGAGCCCGGGGGCCGCGCGCTCCTCACCATTGGGCTTGGTGCACGCCCCCAGGAGGTTGACTACGTTGAGATGGTTACCGATGTGGATTAGGATCTTGAGCTCCGACATCAAGGCTCGATGCTCGCTCGCTGTGGCGCCCTCTGGAGGGGACATGGGAGCTTCACGTGGTGCTGGGCCCGCCGCCCGCGGCCCCCCAAGTCACTGTGCGTCCCTCTTCCTCGCCACCGGCTTCACTAAGGCGCAGTTAGAGCTCCCGCCCGTGGGGGCGTAGGGTCTCCAAGCTTGTCCCGCTCGCCTCTTTGAGGCTGGGGTTTCAGGTGGGATTGGGAAGAATTCCCCAGAAATGAGCCCAGGGTCTCCATGAAGAACCCTGGGTGAGACTCTGGCTCTGAACCACAGCCCCACAGTCCCACCGACCCCTCCTCCCGCTGACCCCACACCTTTCAGCATTTTCACAGCCACAGTGTCGCAGCTACTGCCCTTGTGGATTCCAAAAGCGGAGGCTTCCACCACCTTCCCGAAGGCCCCATGGCCGAGGACTCTCCCTGTGGGGGCAAGGAGCCGGGTCCAGGTGAGCTGTATAAAGGCGAGGGTGAAGAGGGACGGGTAGCAGGGGCAACCCGCCTGGAGGGCCAGGAAGGAAGGCCCAGGAGTTTCCGCCCCTCTGCCAAACAGGAAGAGCAGGGAGAGCGGGAGTGGGGAGAGAGGGAGAGGAGAAGCAGACAGGAAAGCCTGCATCCTCTCCCAGCAGGTGTGATGGGCGCGCCCTGCTGGGAGCAGCAGGAAATGACCCCTGGGGGCCTGAGAACTGGAGCCCTGGCTCCAGTTCTTGGGATGCACGCCCAAATGGGCAGGGCAGGCCAGGTGAGGGCCAGGCCTAACTTTCTTCTGGCCTGAGAATGGAGGGATTTCAGCACTTCAGAGGGAAACCGAGTCTGCGGTGGGATAAGGTGGGTGGGGTGGGCTGGGTGATGGCCTCACCAAGGTGCAGCCGCTCCCGGGGGAACTCCCACTGGCTGGCATCATAAGACAGGTATTCACATTGTTCCTCCAGAGGCACTTCCCCGGGGTCCATGATGATGGACAGGTAGCCCGTCTTGATGTCTGCGTGGGCTGGCTGGGGTGGGGTGGTGACGACTAATTGATGGGGCCATGCCAGGGTCTTGGGTAAACTTTCCCCCAGGACAGATGGGATATCCTTTGGGACTCTCAAGCAAGGAGGGGACGGACAGACTGACCACCTCTGGTTGTGTAAGAGCACAGCATGGAGGGGTCAGAGAGGCTTCCCGGAGATGAGGTTTCCAGGTGAGCCCCAAGGCATACAGAGACCCTTTATCTTACAGGCTGTGCAGGGCGTACAGAGACCCCCCCCCCCACACACACACACCAAGGAGCGGTGGAGAGGCTCAGTTGGGGGAGGAGCGCTCACCCTCCTCATGTTACAGAAGATGAGGAGGAGGAGGACCCAGAAGAAGACGGCGATGACCCCGGTGCCGACAAGGATCACAATCTCCATGCTGCCTTTATCCTCGGAGCCTGAGTGGGCAGAAAGGGGCAAGCCTGTGTGTGTGTGTGTGTGTGTGTGTGTGTGTGTGTGTGTGTGTGTGTGTGTTACTGGGAGGAGGGTGCACCCTGCGAGAAGCTCCCCTTCTGGTGGGCAGGACTTGGGAGGAGGTGGCTAGGAGAAGGCGGCACCAAGTGCCGAGTGTGTGGGGGGAGGGCCGATGGGTGGAAGGGCGCACGGGGGAGGCCGGACCTTCCACCGCCACGCTGGCAGAAGAGTTGACGCAGCCCTTGGCGTTGCACACGCTGCACAGGTAGCGGCCTGCGTCCTCCTCACGCACGCGCTGTATGCTCAGCTTCTGGTTGGAGTCAGCCAGATCGATTCCTGTAGGGGATGGCATGTTGCTTGGAGTTCAGAAGGGTCTGCGGCCTTGACCTGGCCAGCCTCTGCACCCCGCCCTTCGCCCAGGTCCCCCACCCTACCAGACTCTTCCTCCAGCAGCCTCTCATCTTTGTACCACAGGATGCTGGGCACGTGCGCCCCGGCCACTGGGCACCGCATCTCCAGGGAGTCGCTCACGTTCACCAGGAGGTCGGTCAAGTTCTGCGTGAGCCGCGGGGCTTCCAGGGCTGGGGGTGGCGGTGGAGAAGGAGCTAAGTGGAGCTGCAGAAAGCAGGAGGGCAGGCCCGGAAGGGGCCCTCCAGTGCTGGAAGCAGAGAGTGGGGAGGGATCGCACCAAGCCCTAGGAAGGATCTGGTTTGAGTGCAGGGTCGGGAGGGCTGTGGACCTCAACAGCAGGGGGGGGGTAAGGAGGAGGACCCTCCCGCAGGTGCGGTTCCCGGAGTGGCAGCCCAGGCGCGCTCTCGGAGGGGAGAAAGTTTCCTCGGGAAGCGCCGCCAGCCCTCCCCTGCAGTCCTGGCCGCCTCACCCTGCACTGACAGGTACTTCTTGTGGCAGTGTTTGTCGTGGCTGCGGCGGTCCTGCACCTCGCATACGTAGTCGCCCTCGTGCTCAGGCGCCACGCTAGGGATGGTCAGAGTGAGCGTGGCGTGGCGCACGCCTGGCTCCTCCTCCTCCAGGTGGGCGGCCAGAGGCGTAGCGAAGAGGTGCACGTTCTTGCAGTCGAGCAGCAGCGGGTTCCCATGCGCATCGTGCAGCGTGGATAGGTTGAGGCGGTACCAGCGCATTTGCTCGTAGGTGTAGTTGTCAGCCTGGCAGCTCAGGCGCACGTCCTGGCCCTCTAAGGGCTCCTCCGATGGCTCGGATTTTATGCTGAAGCCATCAGGGATGTCTGGGGTTGGGGGGTCGAGGAGGTGGCTCTGTGATCTGCGCCCAGAGTTCGCTCACCTCTTTTCCCCCACGCAGTGGGGCTCGCTCTCCCTTGCCCAACTGCCTTTGGACTCACTCTGCTCTCAACCAAGGGCATGCATCACTACACCTGGGCTGGGTACCCTACCAGGGCGCCCTCTTCACCCCTCTTCCCCCCAACACTGACCGACTCCCTGAAGTCAGCCCCACTGACTCCTCTTGCTTCACCCTCTTCTAGCCCTCTACTGGACAAGCTCCAACCCTGCTGCTGCCCCTACTCCTCCCAGGAGCCTAGACCAGCAGTGAAGTCCTTGTCAGCACATTTGGTGTGATCCTGTCCCATCCTCCGTTGCTGCTGACCGCACTCTACCACTGTCCATTCCCGGATATAATCTCATTGTTTCATTAACTTGTAGCAATGCCTTGCTCCTGATTTCCTTTTGTCCCTTTGGCCACACTGCCCATTGGGTTTCTGTGGGCTCTTCCCCCGGCTCCCTCCTGCAGAATGTTCTCCCTGGCACCATGTCTCCTTGGGGTGCCCTCATCTACACTCCTGGGTCCAGTCACTGCCCTTTAATGGGCTTCTTAGCTTTCCTGGGGTCACTAGCACATTGGAACATCAAGTGTACCTGTGTGTCAGCTGCTGTGCTGGGAAGGGGGTGGGAGGAAGAAAGAACCACAGAGAGTGGAAGGGCACCAGTGGGGAGGCACCTTCGGGGCTGGCAGCAGAAGATGCCCTTCCATCCCAGTGCACCAGCACCCTGGTCCATATGCTGATGACCTCCAAACCTATCCCTCCCTCCCAGACCCAGAGGCCCAGCTCCCCACATCATTGGAAACTCAGTGGGCCCAACCTGGCCACAAGGTCCTCTCCCAGGCCTTCTCTCCGGCCTCCTGTGCCCACTGGTTCCCAACCTTCACCCCCCAACCCCCGGTCACTCACTGGTCACATAGAAGTAGATGAGCCGCTCATCCTGGCCCACTTTGTTGAAGACCATGCACTTGTACATGGCAGACACATTGGCGTTCTGGATCACCAGCTTGCTCACGGTCTATGTAGAGAACAAGCACAGGGCTCCATTTCCTGCCCAAGCTCCTCCCACCCTGACTGTCCTCCTGCAGGGAGGCTCCTGTGCCCGGCAGAGTAGTAGGGTAACTAAGGCCCTGAGCTGACGAGGACCAGTAATGGTGAGGTGGGGTACAGAAGGGGAAGCCCTTGCACACCAGAGGGGCTCTCCAGAAAAATCAAGGACATGGCTAAGAACAGTGGGCATCGGCTGTGGCTGGGGTCAGAGGGCAACATTAGGCAGGGCTAGTGAGGCCTCTGGTTGTAGACGGGCTAGGGCTGTGGCCACGTTGAGCAGGGGACAGGCCCAGTTTAGGGATGGGGTAGTCCAAGCCAGGGTTAGGATGGCTGGTCATTCACCCAGGGCACATTCACCGCAGGACTGCTCACAGCTCCTCTCTCAGGGCCCTGAGTAGTGGTCAGGGAAGGGAATGGGTCCCAGGTCTCCTGAAGGATTCTGGCCTGGGAAGTAGGACACTTGGAGGCAGGGGGAGGAGAAAGGGCCATAGGCCCTGCCTACCATCCAAACAACCCCCACCCCCAACCCCATTCCAAGCTGGGCACTTCCTGGCCAGGCCTGGAACAGGAAGAGGCTCTGGAGGTGTGTAGGAAAACAGGAAGTGACCGTAGGAAGTGGGTGCCTTTGTTCAGTCCCTTCCCCCACCTGGTCTCTTCTAGGCATTGCCCCCAGGCTGGGCCAGCAGCTCAGTTGCCTTGTTGGGGACCTGGCTGGCCCCAGGCCTGATCCTCCCAGCCCTGGGTCCTATGGGTGGCTGGGGCCTGGGACCTGGCCAGGCTCCCTTCAATCTAAGATTCCCAGTCTTGCAAGCAGCTGGAGATCCATCCCTCCTGTCCCTCCTCCCCATCCACATGCAGGAAGGGGAGTTGAGGTCCAGGACACTGTAGAAAGACCACCAATTCTCAGAGCTCTGCAGGTGTGGTAGAGACAGAGAAGGCCAGGGGAGCACCCCTCCCTGCCTCCCTTCTTTCCCATCAGTGGCATGGCTGCTGCATACCTTATTCTTCCCTTCCACAAACTCGGTCCAAGTGTCCAGGCTCTCAATGGGGTTCACAGCATCCTGCGTGGTCACTTCTCTCCAGTCCTGGCACTGTGGCATGTGGTCTCTCTGCTGGCGCCGGCTGCAGGGAACAGTGTGTCTTGTGAAGGCTGCTGGACACAGCTTCCCAGTTGGCGGAAGCTCACAACTATAGCTCCGCAGTTCCTTTCTGGCCTGCCGTGTCCACCATCCCCTACTCGAGATGTGCCCCTTCTGCAAAGTCCACCTAGATCTCCAGGAAGCTGTCTCCTACTTCCAGAGCTGCAGCACCTTCCTGGGCTAGGTGTGACCCCAGCACCTTTGGTCTCTTGCTGGGACGTGGGTCTGCGGTCCCCTTGTCTGCCCCCAGCAGAGCAGAGCAGGACCCCAGGGTTCTGTCAGTTGGCCCAGAGCATAAATGTAGAGCATTAGAGGGAAGCCAATTTGGAAGTGCCTGATGGTCTAGAACAATCTCTTATGAGTCTGGGATGCCACAGGCCAGCCCTACAGAGCCTCCTCCTCTGACTGCTGGGGCTATGGCCCATCTCCAGGTGCAGCTGTCTGTCTCCTCCTTGGGTTCCCAGCATGCATCCCTGCCCTGCCTGTGATGCTCTACCCTGCCCACAAGGGTAGAGAAGCCACTCACATGTTCACAAGGATCTCTAACTGAATGGCAAATGTGACCCTGCTCCCCCCACTCCCCCGACTCAGTGCCCTTCACGGTTCCCTAGTGCCCTCCAGACCTCTGGCCACCTCAGCTCCCTGTTCTCCCATCTCCTGCTTGGCCAAGCTGTCCCTGCTCAGAACATACTGCTGGGACTCTCTGTACTGTTGGCACCCAGCTCAGCACAGGGGAGCACGGCCCAGCAGACCCAGCAGTGGGGCAGTCTCTGCTGCTTACAGCCGTGACTTTGGGAAAGGCAGGTCCCTCTTCTGACACTCCCTCTGTTGCCTTTTCTATGAGAGGTCATCGTGAACAGAGCTCAGGGAGAGCTAACTGGGCATGGTTGGTGTGTGGCCAGGCTCAGTACAAAGCTCATAAAACGAGCTCAGGTCTACCCACTTGGATCCCAGTCCCCGTGGTCCCCCTGGATGATGCAATTACATGTCCTGGGGGCTTTACTTTCCGGGGGGGGGTGGGGGCCGCACCATCCCCAGTGTCCACCCTGGCTCGACCCATGCTAGGGAGGTGAGGCGAGGTGAGGTCAAGGATGGGCTCTTGTTGCATTGCTGTAGGGCTTGTAGGGCTCATAGGGTTCAAGCTTAGAGCAGGGCTCTGGGGAGGGGTGCAGGCAGGGAGTGGGGGTCATGGTCAATGTTGGGGGTGGGGCCGGGAAGCAGGAAAGGAACGGCTGGAGCCACTCACAGGCTGCGCTGGGCGAAGGCCTTGCAGGGAGTCCATGGCCGCCAGTGCCACTGGACGCTGAGAGGAGGGGGCACCCCGTAGGCAGTGCAGGTGAGGGCCTGGCGACTGTTGCGGGAGTAGGTGCTGGGGGAGGAGGTCTCCTTCTCGTGGATGTGAGGCGGCACTAGGGACACAGGCAGACAGCAGGTCAGCAGGCCCCTGCCACCATACCCACCGCGCCCCTCCACCGCTCGCTCCCAGCCTGCCCCTGTACCGTTTACCACCAGGTCCAGGCTGATGTTGCGTCTCAGGCCAGCCGCGGAGTTCCACAGGGCCAGGGTGTAGGTGCCCGCACTGGCCTCTGTCACCTCCTTGAGCACCAGGGCGTGCGGACTCTGGCGCCCGGACACTGACTTTCTGTCCTTGTACCTGGCCGGGAAGGGAGTTCAGAGGACTGCATGCACCCCCACTCCTGGCCTGTCCGGGCATGCCTTCCCTGCCATACCCAGGCCCCAACGTCAGCAGTATGCTGTCAGGGAGGCAGGAAGGGGCAGGTGCGAGTCCTGATGGGGCCAGATCCAGCAAGAGACCCTTTCTGCACTGGGCCAAGCAGGGGTTCGGTCTGGAGCAGCTGACTCTGGACCGGAGATCTATGGGGAGGGTCTGCAGGCCTGCCCTGGTCTCATGGCACCTGCAGGCTCAGGACCAACTGCCGCACCCGGTACACCCCATCTCTCACCATGGTGTGTGCTGGGGAGGATTGGAGGTGCAGTCATTTAGAAGCACAGCCCAGACCCATACCCCATGGTGGGGGGCCCTGCCTCACTTTCTGACCCAGCTCTGTCCTTTCTGGAGCTTTTCAAATACTGGAACTTCTTGCTGTCCTCACACTCCCACCTGGGGCCTGGGGACTCTCTGTCCCCACCTTGCTTGGATGCTCAGACCTCTAGATACCTGTACGGCTCCCTCTCTCCTATATATAAATACCACTCATCAGAGCAAACTTTCCCTACTGCCATAGGAACAAGCTCCTGCCCTCTTCCCTGCTTCTACCTGCCTGCCCATGAGCACCCCAGTTTTCACACATGTGTCTGTTGAACATCCGTCTCCCCCACAGAGTGGTGCAGAGACCCCGCCATCCCATACTGCCATCCCTACACAGACAGCATTATGTGCGGTGCTCAGTGAATGTTCATATGCAAACAAATGCACATGCCAATGCAAGGATGCCTTACACCCCAAAGAGTGGCTTCTGCCCAGGCCTGAGCTGGGAGGTACAGGGCAGCCGTTCGGCAACCTGGACTCTACCTGGAAATGGTCCTCCCTCAGGCAAGTGCCTTCCCCTGGCATTCAGCCAGGGAGCCGCAGGACAGACACACCCTTGGCCAGAGACCAACAGTGAGGGGGATGTGAGGGAGAGACCTGACTCATCTGGGGTCCCACACAGGGCAGGGCAGAGCAGACCCGAGGCCATGCATTCTGCCAGGCTATGGTGCAGACTCCTGTGTCCGCCACCTGCTGCATCAATGATCCTACGCCAACCCCTTCATGGCCTCAAGCCCCCAGGGTCCTGGTCTGAAGACTGGGGAAACAACATAAACTTCCTCACTGCGGGCGTGAGGTTTAACTGAGTTTAACTGGCATTTAGTGTGAGCACTGCACTGGACACGAGCTTTAGGAGCGGAGGACCAGCCTGACTGCCTGTCCACTAGATCTCTCTCCACTCACTTATAATCATCTCATGCTTGACTAGAAGGGAGCCCTGGCTGCAGGGGCTCTTAGTCCCGGGGCTGGTGTCTCAGAGGACAGTGAGCCCAGCTGAGGGCTTCTTGGAGGCAGATGTTGGCCGAGTGAGAGGAGAAAAGCCAGCTGTGGTGGGAATGGTAAGAGGCAGCCAGCTGCCCAAGCAGCAGGCCTGGGCCAGACCCCAGATGCAGCAGAGCTGGGCTCCCCTCCCAGAGCAGCATGAGTTCTGCTGGCCTTGGAGGGCAGGGAACAGAGCCCCAGGGGTCTCCAGGAAGCTGACATATGAGGGAGACTCCAGGCTGTCCCCTGCTCTCCCAAATGCTGGTCCTGTACCAGGTACCTTCATTGGGCCCCAAAGCCTGTGGCCTCAGGGGAAGGGTTATTCCAGGCCCAGGCCCAGGCCCAGGCCCAGGCCCAGGGCATCCTGAGGTCCTCCCAGGAGGCAAGCCAACACAGTGAGATCCCAGCTGAGAATGTCTGGAGCCTTGGCTTGCTCAGCCCCAGGCTTTCTGAGAAGGTCATCCTGCCTGGAGGGACGTACCCCAGGCTGGGAAGGGCAGGGCTCCTCTGGCCAGCTGGGAAAAGATGAGGCAGAGCCCTCGCAGGGACCTCCGTGCTCAGGTAGGAATGCCCTGCCTCCTCCCCCACCTCTGTTTCCTCATCTGCACCATAGGGGTCAGGCAAGAGTGTGACCTCCTGGCATTGGGCCATGTGGATGGCTCAAATGACCCAAGGGTGTGTGGGGGAGTGCTATGCCACCCTGAGCTCTTAGAGAGCTCTCGGGGAGCACCTAGCAAGGGTGGAGCCACCATGAAGGGACCTCGCCCTCACTGGGCCTCGATACACCCCACAGGGGAGGTCTGGGGGAGGAGCTGGGGCTCTGGGGCCTGTGGGCTTCCTGGAAATTCAGAGTCTGGCTCTACTATATTTTGTGGACCCACTGTGGAATGTCCTGGTGCGTAGGGGCGGCAACGTGTTCCGAAGAGGGCCTGAGAACTCAAAGCCGCTGCTGCATGGTGGGCCAGAGCTTCAGGACATCCTCCCGCTGGCCAGGCCCTCAGAGATACTGAGCAGGTGCAGGGATCCTACACATGATGCCAGCTTGCACAGTTTTACAGAAGAGAACTTTCCTTCTGGCTTAAATATTGTCTTGGGTGCACGGCTCTTAGCATGTCTTCAGAGGAGTGGCCCCTTGTAGTCTTGGGGCACAGACCCTACTAGTTGGGGAGGCTACCCTTCCCGCCCTGTGGTCTGTTCTTGTGCTGGGCCTGGAGGGTGTCACAAGAGGGGCAGGGGCCAGGGCTTGTACCATTGGAACTCTGGTGGGGGGTACGCCGCTAGCTTCACGGGCAGCTTCACCAGCTCATCTCCTGCCGTGGCCTCCAGGACAGGACCCTTGAGCCATTCGACGCTGATGAAGGGTTTTTCTGCCAGATGGGATGCATCCGTGTAAAGCCGGGTCCCGAAGTCACTGACCTACCCCTGTCCAGGGACTCCCAGCCATGGTCCGGCACCCCTAGCAGCCAGATGCCTGCAGACTGGGCTCACCCTGCCCTCTGGGGGTCCACTCATTGCCCTCCCTTCCCTCTGGCTCAACTCCAGACTGCTCAGGTGCACCCTACCCTCTGACCCCTGCCCACACTGCACAGGGACCCTTGTTCCCGTGGCCTGACGACTGACGCCCAACCCAGCCCCAGGCCCTACCGTGCACAATGACCTCGGTGCTCTCCCGGAATCGCTGAATGCCATTGTTGGCCTCGCACACATATGGGCCCAGGTCGTTCTGGCTGACGTTGTGGATGGTCAGGATGCTGGAGAGCTCTGTGTGAGTCTGCTGGGAGCGCCGCTCCGGCACCCACTTACCCCGCTCTGCCTACCCACGCCCAGGGGAAGCCCAGGGTCAGAGCAGTGGGCTCCGGCAGAACTGAGCACCAAGGGCACATACCCCAGCCCAGCTGTGGCTCTGGAAGCCTTGGACCCAGACCCAGAATTTTCCTTGGGGTAGCCCCTTTCATCAGACAGGGTGCTCCTTGGCCAGGACTGGGTCCACAACTCTTCTATTCAGAGGCTGGTGTGCAGCAGGCCAGCAGGGGTGGGGTGGGGCGTGGGCATTGAGGGTGGCTCTTGGGGACAGTGTGGGCATAGGGCAGGTGCAGGCAGGGATGGGGCCTACTGGGGCTATCGGCTTCACCTGCTTCCCTGGATAGTCCCAGTTGAAGGTGACACCCGAGTTGAACTCAGCCCACACGGTGCAGTTCAGGACCAGCTTCTCCCCAACGAGCAGCTCCAGTGACTTCTTGGGGAACAGCTGGATGTCATAGAGCTCGTTGCCTGGTGACACATGCACAGTGACCCCCTCACCCCTCACAGGGTGGCACACACAGAGTGCAGGGCACAGGGTGCCTGCGGAGACCAGCGGTGGCTCCAATGACCTCATCCTGGGGTTGGGGGGATCCCCCACCCTCCACCTGCGCCGGGCAGCCTGTACCTGTGATGTGCACGAGGAAGGGGTTGGATAGGAAGTCCTGGCCGCCCCAGGTGGTCTCGCACTGCAGGTACAGGGCATCACGCAGCAGCGGCGTGGGCACGCGCATACCCTGGCGGTCGTCCCACACCACCTCCTGCCCGTCGGGACGCAGCACTGAGTTTTGCTGCCGAGACATGGTGGCTGTCAGTGCCCCTTCAGCCATCTTTCCCCGGCGTGGGACGGGAGGGGCTGGATGGTGGGGTGGGAGTCAGGGAGGAGGAGGGACGTACCGATCTGAGCGTGACATTGAGGCCTGGGATGGACACCAGGCAGGGCACCCACATGGAGTCCTTCCTGTTGACCAGGAGCGTGTCTGGCTTGTTGATGAATGGCTGCTCCAGGTCTGAGGAGAGGTGGACAGATTGTGGGAGGAGAAGGAAGGGCTTGGGGGTCCTCTGATCAGGTGAGGGGCAGCCAGGCAGCCCCCTCCTCCCACGGGGTGCAGGTGCTCGATGCCCCTGTGGGGTCCAGGCCCCTGCCCGTGCCTCTGGGGCAGCTGCGGGGCCCCCTCACCTCTCACGAACACGTAGATGCTGGCGGCTGTGGTGCCCTCGATGCGGGCTTTGATGTACTTGTAGTAGCAGCGGTAGCTGCCCGTGTTGTTGGCCTGGGCCTCGTGCAGCAGCAGCACCTTGCAGTAGGGCCTGGTGTCTGTGCCCTCGCAGTCCTGCACCACCCCTGTGTCCTCGCTGTCCTTCTCTCCTATGGCCGGCACCTCCTGAACCCCTGGCCAGGACCACTCGAGGGGGTGCTGCCCCCTGGCAGAGGACGGGAGAGCACAAGAGGGGCCCCAGCTGCAGCCCCAGGGCACAAGCCTTGCCTGTAGCTTGTCTCACCCAGAGATCGGAACAGCCCAGTTTGGGGGCACATGCCATGGCTGAGGGTGGGTGTAGGGAACCTGGGGTCCATGCAGGGTAGCCTGAGAGGCTGGCATGGGCTGGCCTGGGGTCAGCGTGGAGTGACCCAGGGATAGTGTTGGTACCAGGTATCTGCAGGGCTGGGGATAGACTGTGCCTCTAGGCACTCACACCCAGGTGACAAGAGAACCCCACTAAGCCTTGAGGTTTCTCTGCCCTGGGAAGGGGCTGCCTTCTGGGTCTCCTCTACCATCTCCTGTCTTGGCCTGGGGGCACCCAAGCCCCTGTCCCCCTGGCTGAGGACTGAGTACCTGCAGGAGATGGACAGGCTGTCACTGGAGTCAATGACGTGTGTCTCCTCCGTGATGTTTAGGGTTGGGGGGGTCATGGAGTAGCCACTCACCAGGCCTGTGGTAGAAGACAGGGTTAGTATGGTCCTGGGTCATGAGTTCACATGGTGATGTCAGTCTGGCCCTGATGGACCTTCCCTGCCCATACGAACATACTCCTCCTCAGGGCGGGGGCTGTCCCAGCTCTTGGCTCTGGGTGGTACCTGCAAGGCCCCAGGACAAGGAGTATTCTCTACCTTGGGTGCCCCTGGCCCTTGTCCCTGGCAGTAGACTGGTCCCAGCCCCCAATGAGCTCTGACTTAAGGGAACCTCAATCTCTAGCTCCATATACACTGAGTTCCCAGCATGACGTCGACGGGGGAGACTGCAGGCCTCATCTCACACTGGTGAAGATCTGGAAGGTGTGACCCTAACCTGCCTGTCGGAAGGCCTCTTCCTCCTGAACCGCAGACACTTGATGGCTGTTTGTAAGGGTGTCCTACATGGCGCGGACCCTCCCCAAATGTCCAGAACCGAGGCCCTCGGCTTTCCCCCAGATTCTGCCTATGAGCCCACCCTCTTCCGGGTCCCGTGGAGTGTACCTCATGTGTCCTTGGCTCCATCTGCTTCTGTCCATCCTCATGGCCCCCTCTGGCTGTCCTAGCTCCCCCTGAATCCCCGGGCCTCGTTCCTTCCTTCTTCTCATGGGGCTTGACCCCAGACACACAAATAACCCTGCTTTGCCTGCTTGAAACCCTCCTGCAGCTCTTGCCCTTCTTGCCCACCCTCCTCCTTCCAGTAGGACAGCGCATGCCTGTGTGTGTGTATGTTGATAAGTGTGGGTCTGTGTGTGTGTGTGTGTGTTTGTGGGCATGGACCTGCGTGTTTGTGAGGCTGGTGTGTAAGTGCTGTGTGTGGCTTTGTGTGAGGGTGTGTATGCATATGCATGTGTCTCTGACATGTCAGTGTGTGCGTGCCCGTGTGCATGTGTGAATGTGTGGGAGATCCCAGTGGGGGTGGGGAGCAGGCCTTGGGGGAGGTCTGGACCTGGAACTTGGGCAGATGCATATCCTGCCAGGACCATCCTGACACAACAGGAAGAGAGGACTGTGTGGCTGGAGGCCCAGGGCTGTGCCCTGTCCCTCCCCCTGTGGGAGGCATAGCCACTCCTGTCCTCCTGGGAGGCATAGCCACTACTGGCCTCTACCAACAAACCTCTCCAGTCCCACAGATCCAGCTTCACCCATTCTTCCCAGCCCAGCTTTCTGATGCCCAGTGTCCAACACTGGCAGCTAATTATGGATGTGGATCCCAAGGGCCCCCCACCGTAGTTGGCCTTACACCACACTGACCCTGACCTGCCCTAGGAAGCAGTACCAGGACAGCATGTTCTGGACACCAAGATCTCATTCCAGCATCCTGGGAACAAGGCAGCCATGCCTCTTGCTGGCCAAAGCTTTCTAGGCACCACATTGCTGTAGGTCAGAGGCGGAAACTCCTCACTGAGCATCTAGTCCCACTGAACAGACAGGGAAATGGAGGCCCTCCTGCTGGATGGCACTGTCACTTTCAGAAGGCAGCTCCTCGTCTGGCTGCTGTGACCACTGCAAGGTCCTTCCTTAGCCTGAACCCAGTGCACCCCTCCTGCCACCAGTTCCATCCTCCCCAGGGTGAGTGTTAGCCCTCTATGCACACCAGCCTCCACTGAACACCCCAGGGCTGCTGGGAAGAGGGTGCCCTGCAAAGGGGAGGCTCCCCTCAGGTACTTAGGGGCCAGGAAGAAATCCCGGGAGGGCACCTCTGAGTTGGGTGTTGAAGAAGAAATAGGATTTTCCAGGTAGTGGAAAGTAAATAAAGCCACAGCAAGTAGACAACTGGCTTTTGACAGCAGAAGAGGAGGGACAGTGGGCTTGGGTTTGGACCTGCAGGGGACGAGAGAACTGCCTTCCCAGTGGACCAGTTAGGGGACAGGCCCGAGGCTGGCAGGAGGGCACCAGAGGAGAACCATGGCAGCCAGCACCTACCTGCCCCAGACCCGTGTATGGCCCCTGCTGAGGCCTGCAGCATTGCTCTAGGACCCCCAGAAAGGCCGAGGGTCCCCTTCTCTGAAGTACACAGAGCATATCTCTGGTACCCCCGGCTATGGACCTGTGGCAGATGTCAGCCCAGCTTCCTTGGGCAGCTCCCTTTTGCTTCCAAGATGAAGTAGGGGCACACCAGGACTCTGCCCACTGCCCTTCTCTCCAGCTTCATCTCCTGACACATCTCTGATGATGTATAGAGCTCTCACTATTGGGACCAAAGGTCTCACTTTGGGACTAAGGTGCCAGGCTTTTCATATACATAAAGATTTTATTTATTTATTTGAGAGAGAGAGAGAGAGAGAAAGAGAGGGAGAGAGAACACAAGCAGGGGGAGGGTCAGAGTGAGAGGGAAGAGGGAGAAGCAGACTCCCCGCATGAGCCTGAAGTGGGACTCCATCCCAGGACCCTGGGATCATGACCTGAGCTGAAGGCAGACACTTAACTGACTGAAACTCCCAGGAACCCTTAGGCTTTTCATATCTTGAAGTCTGCCTTCACCTGTTTTTTTGTTCTGGACATTTGTACTTCCTTTCCTGGGGGAATCTCCCTCTTCAAGGCCTAGTTCACATATTCCTTCCCTGTGGTGGGGCAATCAACATTACTCAGGCAGCTTCGCCCTCCTGGGGTCCTGCTGTTAGAACACTTCTCAAACCGAATTGTGGTTTTCTGGTCACATCTGAAGAGAGGCTGTATTTTCTTCACCTTCCTAAGTTCAGTACAGAGGAGATGCACACTGAAGGTGGAGGGGATGAATTCAATAATGGTAAGATGGGTGAAGGATGATCAGATAAATAAATAAATGGTGGGTGGTTGGAGAGGTGGGAGGGTGAATGGGTGGATGGAGAGTTGGATGAATTGATAGTGGGTAGATGGATAGTGGATGGATGGAATGAAGAATGAGTGGTGGGTGGGTGGGCAGTGGATGATAGATGGATGGGTGGTGGGTGGCTGGATGGCTGGGCGGGTGAACTGTGGGAGGGTGGGTGGACGGATGGGTTGGTGAATGGCGGTGGATGGGTGGATGGGAGTGGACAGGTGGATAGATAGGTTGATTGCGGGAGTAGAGGGGTAGATGGGGATGGACTGGTGGATGGGTGGGTGGACTATGGGTGGAAGGGTGGATGCTGCAATGGGTTGGTGGATGGCAATTGAAGCTTGTAGGATCTTCCTCTCTAGAGGCCACCATACCACCAAAGGAAGAATCCGTATCACTGTACTAAACCGACAGAACATCTGTCGTCCTTGCTGACCTTTTTATCCGTCTATGGAAGTCTCTCCCTTGTTTCCGCAGTGCCCTGTCTTCACTCACTTCCACCAGGCCCTGAATGATCAGCAGATCGTGCTATAGACCTCACTGTCTTCCTCCATCCCTTCTGCCTTAACTGAAACCTGGCTTTCTGAAGCACCACTGCTCCCGAGGTTTTTTGTACCATCCATGGTACATGCCTGTCAGTGGAGGGCTTCCTGTAGTCATCTCCTTCTGTGATGGTACCACCTGCCCCCCACTAAAGCTGTCATTAGCTGCCGTCCTGGTTACTTCCCCTCATTCTTTGATCCTGGCTCTCCTGCTCCCGCCACCCCAACACAGGCCATTCCCCATGGTTTCAACATCCACACAGATGACTCACCAGTGTCCTGGCCTTTGTGGTCCTCATCTCCACTGTCCTCCCTCCTCCTCTCAGCCACTCACTTCCTGGGCACACCCTAGACCTGGTCCTTCCCAGAAGCTACGCCATCACCGAGTTCCTGCCTTCCTGCCTTGCTCTCCCTATCTCTTCTGTCTCTTGCTAACTGCCCTTGTCCCACTGCCTCTAATCCTACAGCCTCATCAAAACTTCCAGTCCATGGACCCTTCTCCATTGATACACCCTCCTGGCCTCACCCCTGTGCTGGCACAGTGTGGCCCTCAGACCACCATTCAGATTATTTCCTTGCCTCTCACCTTCCACCCTAACCCTGCAGCACCACCATGGCCCTCAGTGGCTCAACATTCAATACAAGGCCAGAGCTCTGTGCTGCTGCCTACCCCCTTTCTTGTCTGTACACAGACCCTAAATGGGCCCTTGGACTTAAGTTCATGGTGTTTCCTCCTCCCTCACTCTCAGCATTGATGAAATAAAGCCATTAGACGGCAATCATCTTCCTACATCCAACCTCCTCACCCGCTGCCTGGGCCCTGGAAACCTTCTGACACTCCCCCTCCCATGGCCAAGGCCTCCATTTCCCATCCTATAAACAACCATACTCCTGCCAAACTCCTTGATCCTCTGTTCCCTTCCAGGCCCCCTTTCCAATTCCCCTTCACAGCAAAAACTCTGCTTGCTGCTCCTCCTCTCACATCTGCTCATCCTCTGGGGTGCAGATGCCTCCCCTGTTTTATGGAACCATTGCTCAATACATCCCAAGCTCTCCTTGCTGCAGGAACCGTGGGCACTCCAGGGAGGGAGAAGGGCTGTCTCATCCTCTGCCACCTTTTGTGAGCTCACTGTCTCCTTGTCTTTCTCCTTCCCCTCTGTCCATTATCACATGTATCACTCTCACTCTCTGCTCTATAGGTCTCTTCCCTACGTGTCTTGATACCTCCAGAGTCTCTACCTCCTGTCCTTCTCTCAACTCCAGCCTGAAGTACCCAGTTGCCACAGTGCTTGGTCATCCTATGGACATACCGGCTCCCACATTCTGATGCTAAAATCCAGACTCACACCCTATTCACCCCTCCCAAGGCTTCTCCTTGATAGTTCCCATCTCCCCTATGGGAGAGGCTGTGGATATGCTTCTCTTCACCCTGTCCAACCACCCACCACCAAAGCATCCCAGATCGAGGCCCTGCTCCCACTTTGGCCTGCCCAACTGCATTCAGCCCCAAAGTGGGCTCTTGGGCCTACTCTTACCTTTCTTCAGTCCTGTACATAGTTGTTAGTGATAGTTAAGAAACAGAAAGGGGACGTATCATGCTTATGCTTCAATCCCATCAGTGACTTCCCACTGATTTTCCAGAAAATCCAAATTTGTGGCTGGGCCTCTGACCCCCTTTCCATACCCTCTTGGGCAACTCTCACCTTATGTTCATATCCTTCAGCCATCATGCCCTTCAGGCTGTCCATAACATACATGTTCCTTCTTATCCCAAGGCCTTTGCACATACTCTTCCTGATTTGCCCCCCTCACTTGCCCTGCACAGGCTGGCTTCTTCTCACCCTCAGGTCTTAGCTTAGTCATGACTTCTCACCTGCTCCAAAACCCAAGTCCCCCTTTAATATCCACTTTAAACTCCTGGTTGCTTCATCCTTCTTGTTGCGATTTAAAATTATCTTATTTATTTGTTTGTTCAACTTATTTTTTTAAAGATTTTATTTGATATAGAGAGCACAAGTGGGGAAGGGGTGGCAGGCATAGGGAGAGGGAGAAGCAGACTCCTTGCTGAGCAGGCAGCCCAAAGTGGAGTTCGATCCCAGGACCCAGAGTTCATGACCTGAGCTAAGGGCAGCCTCTTAACTGACTGAGCCACCTAAGCACCCTTCAACTTGTGTTTTTCCATGTCTTCTACTAGACAGTAAATTTCTGTGGCAATAACTTCCAAGGACCGAGACAGTCTCCTTTTTTATCCCAACCCATGTTTAGCACAGCATTTGGCACAGATTCAAGACTCCATAAATACTTGTTGAATGAATGAATGGGTGAGTGGATGGAAGGATGGATGCATGGATGAATAAATGAGTGAATGGATGGAAATATGGGTGGATAGATGGAAAGGTGGCTAGCTGTATTGTCAGATGGACAGAGAGAAGAATAGAAGGACAAACAGATGAATAGAAGGATGGATGAATGGTTGAAATGAAGGATGGCTAGGTGGCAGAACAGATGTACAGAAGGATGGATGGATGAAAGGATGGACAGAAGGGTGGATGGATGAAAGGATGATGGATGGAAGGATGGATAGATGAATGGATGAAAGGATGGAAGGAAGGGTGGTTGGATAGATGGATAAAAGGATGGGCGAATGGATAGATAGATGCATGGATACATGGATGGATAGATACATGGATGGATGGGTGGGTGGAAGGATAGGTGGATGGCTGAACAGGCCTCTGGTTTTCCTTTAGGTTGGAACTGTCAGACCCTGTCATTCCTCTGGGAAACATGTTTCCATTTGTAAAGACCAAGCTCCCTGGTGACCATGTGTACCCCAGAATGCTCGGTAGCCAGGATAGATTTGACCCAGTGACTGTCTTGTCCAGAGGTTCCATGCTGCCCAGCCCCCACCTGCAACCCCAAGGAAGATGCATCCTTCCTGCTGGGCTGTTGTCTGTCCCCACTGTCCTTCCCTTCCCACAGCAGGAAGCGCTGTCATCCTGGCCTCTGCCGCACTCCCCCTGCCTTCCTGTTCCTGGCCCAGGAACTGGCTTCTTCCTTCCCCTGTCCTCACAACAGAGCAGTCGGGGCAGGCGCCGGGCCGAGGTCAGGGAGGCCAGAGTGCACACCTCCTCTTCTCTGTGCTGTCAGCAGGCTTGGGCAGTGGAGACCCTGTTGTCAGCCACAGGCAGCTGGCTGTGGGAGCAGCTGTGGGATCCTGGGTGAGGGGTGAGTGGCAGGAGGTGTGGGTGTGGGAAGTCCTCTGCATTAGTCACTAACCATGGCCTTACAGTTTTTGCCTCCTTTGATCCTCACACAACCCGGAAAGAAGGGAAGAATCATGAGTCCAGTTGGCAATGAGGAAACTGAGGCTCCAGGACCCACAGAGGCAGCAGTGCAGGAGCCCAGGTTGGGCTAAATCCAGGCCCGTCCCTGCCCAGTTCCCAGTCCTCACATCTCTCTGGCCCCTTCTTTCCCAGCACGACCCTGAGTGCCCGCCTCTCTACTCTCCAGCAGACTCCTTTCTGGCCTCCAATCTGTCACTCAGCCTAGAGGGTTGTCGTAGCCTGGCACCCTCACTGGCTCCCTGTGGCTCTCCCAAGCTGGGCATATCCTTGGCCTAGCCTCCAGGGTGAAGCCCATCTCAACAGGCCCTGCCCTTCTGGAAGCTTCACCTTCCAGTGCTCCTGACACCTTCAGCATCCATCAGGTCCTTGCCCACCTCCTTGCTAGCCTCAGGTTGTGTCCTTTGTTCTTTCCTATTCTCTGTGCCTGGAGAATCATTGCTCCTGCTCTGAGACCCGAGACTCATGGTCCCTCCCCTGGCCCTGTCCTTAGTCACAGCTCTGCCCTCAGGTGCAGCATGGCCAACCCAGGGATGAAATCAGGATGGTCTATGCGCTCAGGGGTGCCCCTCCACACATTGACAGTCTCTTACTGCAGATGCTGTCATGTCACCCTGTGGGTGATGGGGACTATGTGGCAGTCCTGCCTGTCTTCTCCACCCTCCATAGCAGCTGTGTCCAAGATGACAGAGGCAGCCAAAGGAGAAACATGGAGGACAGCTGGCCAGGTGAAGCTGGGCTTGGCGTCTCTATGCATCTGTCCTAGAGCTGGGCAGATTTAGGGAGACCTACTCCAGGTCCCTCTCCCTTCATGCTTGGAGGAGGGGCACAAGGATGTTCAGTCCTACAGTCTCCCCACCCCCACACCTGCACACCTGGCTGGTAACCTCTGTGCCTCCAGAGGTCAAGGATGATGGTCAAGAGGCCACAGTCCCCTGACCCTACAAGACTGGGACTGCTGAGGTAAGAGGGGCTGTTCCTAGAGTGTGATTGGAGCTCCCTGAGCACAACTGCGTGCCCCACAAAGCCACTCTCTGGCTGTATGGCCTTGGGGAGGGCCCTTCTTCTTTCTGAGCCTCAGTTTTCCCACTTGCAAAGTGAGAATTGTCCCCTGGATAATAAGGAGCCACACCTAAAACCATCACAAGAACAAACTGTTGCTGGCTGGTGCACAGTGAGCACGTGGCTGTCACTGCCCGCTGAGTGTTTCGCACGCCGCCGCTGCGGTGGTAGTGGGGGGCGGTCAGAGAAGGCCTTGCTGGTATGAGGGGGTGAGCTGAAATGTGCTTTGTAGACTGAGTAGGAGCTTGCTGGGCCCCGTTGTCACAGGGCACATGGAACTAGAGTATGGGTGACCTTGGGATGCCAGGTAGATGGAACATATGTGGGGCAAGGAGGCCATAACAAAGGGTCTTGGGTCACAGGCCAGCCTGAGGCTCTTGGCCTTGTTCACCAGTGCACCCCCTCCTCCTGGTGATGGCATCCTCTTAGGCTTCAAGCCCACCTTTGAGCTCTTCCACCGTCCCTGATAGCTTTCCCAAGTTCTGGCCCTGGAGGGGAGGGGGGGACTTGTTTCCAAAATGTCTCTGGCAGGCACCCCCCCTCTGCCCCTCAGACCAGACTATACCCACCGCCGGGGCAGGACAATGAGAACCACAGGGTGCACAACTTCCTATCCCACAAGATGAGCACATGTTTAAAAGATAGAGCATTCCCAGTGTATTGGTAGGGATGTGGGTAAATAGGCAAATAGGGACTCATAGCACTAAAGGAAGTCTCATACTCTTTGACCCCCACATTCTGCTTACCCCAGACATCCTGTTAGGATAATAATAGCAAACATGGATTTAGCACTTTCTGTGTGCCAACCCTGGCCTGCACACCTGGGCATCCCACCCTCCACTCATGCCCCCTGAGGTGGGCACTGTTCTTGTCATTTTGCAGTTGAGAAAACTAAAGGCACAGGGGGTTAACGTGCTGTTCAGAGATTATCTTGGAGGGGGGGAACTGGATTACAGGAAGCTACTCCTTGCTCTGTACATGTCTGCATTCTTTGCGTTTCTGCAGCTTGAAACGTTCTTTCTGCATTAGCCCCAGAAGCACGGCTCTCCCTTCCACTAAGGTTTGCCATCCTAGTGGTGGTCACCTGTCAGCCATTTCTAACTCTACTCAGCCCCCACAATCAACTGGTCACAAAGTCATTTCCAGCCTCCGAGACAGCACCAAAGGTGGGGTGGGAGGATGGGAACCCCAGGTTTGCCCCGCTACTCCCCCTGCCCCCACCCCCAGCAACGTGCTTTGCACTCAGACACCTAGCAGGGAACACGTTGTGCTCAGAGAGCCCCATCCAGTCCCCCACCTCTCCAACCTACTGTCCAGCTGGCCTCAATGTCCATCCCCTGGTTTGCCACACCAGTGTCTCCCCACTGGTCCAGCATTACCCATTGGCTAGATTATCTTTCTAGAATACAAGTCCCTCTCCCACCTAAAACTACTATGCTACTTGGGGGCAGAAGCTGCATTCTTTGCATGGCCTTACAGATGACCAGTGCTCCCTCCAACCCTAGAGTCACATGGTGAGGCCCCCTCCTTGGGTCTCTGCTGTGTGTTTCTGTAGCTATGTGTAGCGGTTGGTCTATTGCATCTGACAGTTGCTTAGTGCAAGGAGGAGTGGTTGAGATTTGACCTGTGATTGCCTCAACTCTCCTGAGGGTCTGGGGAGCAAAGGGACAACATAGAGTTTGTGGGCAAGCGTGGAGGTGAGTAATAGAGGGGGAGACGTCCTGCACTGAGGTAGGCATGTTGGCCTGGGGTAAACTTGGCAGAAAGGCAAGGTGTCTGTGGGTCATATGCTGCTTTTGAAAGGTTTCTGGGACAATCAAGATAAAAATGTGCAAGAGGTGGTCAGAAATTTAGGACCCCACCCCCACCCCATCAGACCCTTACTTGGGGATCGTGGACAGCCACCTGCTCCTTCTGACCCCTTGGCCCCGACGCCATCTGGGACCAGACACTTGACACCCGACACTCCTTCAAAGCCACTTTAGCACCTTGCGAGCCACTTCCCTTCTCCAGCCTCCTGATCTCTAAGATGGACACAGTAGGCCATGACACAAAGCTAAAACCTAATACCCTATAGCGTAAAGCAGTCTGATGAACTGTTTTACACTGAGATGAGGCTTCACTTCTAGATGCTCCAAAGACACCCCTGTGTGCCCCTGTGGGCGACTTAATGTGAATGTCCATTTGAATCTCCATTCGGCAGAATTTGGGGTAGCTCTGAGGATGATGCTTTGAGGAATAGAGCTTCCCCCAAACCGGCCTGAAAGCCCACATTTCATGCTCTGGGGGCACACAGAGCATGGGAATGGAGCCCCCTTGAACCTACCCCCTCGAAGCCATACCATCTTCTGCCTGGAGCTCTTGACAGCCCCTCTGAAAGCAGGGTGAAAGGCAGGGTGTATCTAGAGCAGGAGAAAGGTCATGTGCTGGGAGCTGGGGTGTGCAGCGGGTGCAGGCTAGGTGGACATGGGGTTAGGGATGCCCTTGGGATCCCAGCAGGAAGGGTCTGGACCACTGGCTCAAGAAGTTGGTGCTTATTGCTGGCTAGGGGTGCTGCAGAAAGCTCAGATCTGTTTTAGAAAGGTCCCGCTGGGGCACCTTTCTGGAAGCAGGGAGGGAGGTGAGGCTGAGTGGGAGCAGGGGCTGCTGGACAACCCCCCCAGGGGGAGGGGGGAGGGGCACCCTGGCAGAGGCTGAGTTCCCTGCAGCTGCGGGTGCAGCCAGCTGTGCCAGGCAGTGCCGCGGCCTGCCTGGGGTCAGGACTCTGCTCTGCGGTGTTATCAGACAGCCCAGCTGGCTCAGGGGTGGCCCCCCAGAGCTGCTAAATCGGGGCCGTGGGCTCCTGCCGCAGGAAGAGGGAAACGCAGGCAGGATGTCCTCTCCTGTGGCCAAGAAGTCCTTTCCCATGAACCCCTGCTGACCTTGCTGGCCACGTGGCGGGGCTCCCCCACTCACCACCAGGACCTATGCCTGCTCATGGGGCCGCCCGCACCCTGGCCTGGTCTGGGGCGGGGGTAGGGGGACGAGGGGGCCGCCTCACCCCGGCTGGGGCGTGCCCACTGCTGCCCCACCCAAGCCCAGCCCTGCCAGCCCAGAGTGCCCGCACCTTCCTGCTCCCAGACTTCTCCCTTCAGCATGACCGGAAAACTGAGATCCCAGAGGAAGCCAGTGTCTGAAAAGGATCGAAACTCAGGAATCCCTGGCCCCAGCTGGACACGTTGGCTGCTTCTGGCTCCGTGGAAGTCAGTGCAAGGAGTGTGAGGGGCTCTCCAGACCCCTCCCTCAGCCCACCTCCCTTCCCGAGAGGCCTCTCAGAGAGCTGTGGGGGACAGGTGAGGCCCTGGTGGGGAGAAATCTGCCCTGTGGGGGAAAGCAGGGAAAAGGAAGGAAAAAAGCAGGAAAAGCACCCCAACCACAGGGGGAGGAGTGTAAGCTAGGCACTCCCTCCCGTCTAAGACCCCACTTAATTTTCCTGGGTTCCCGAATTGCCCTCTGCCCTATTACAGCCAGGTGATCCCAAGTTTCTACCTCCCTTATCTGGCCCAGTTGTATCAACTGGGGTCTCCCAGGAAGTCCTGTGGGGTGCCTCCTCCTGAGGACCTACCCCCTCCAAACAGCCCTTCATCTTTCCCCACCTGCGCTCGTCCTCATAGTCCCATCTGGTAAACCATGTTCATGACCCATTCTGTGGCTTAAGCCAGAAGCTAGCACGCATCCCTCTCACCCTGTCCGCACCCCCCCCCCACCTCTTCTGCTGCTGTATCCTCCTGGCTTTGGGCTCCCACCTTGCTTTGCCCCTCTGACATTGCCTTTAGAGGACCTGCAGGTGCCTCCCGGCCCAGAACTTCCCTTTTCCAGGTGTGCCACTGGCTCCTGCCACCTCCAACTGCCTCACATCCCCCACCCTACCTCTGACCTCCTCCTGGAGACTCTAGCCTCTTCTGACTACCCACAAGACCCCATACACCATCTGAACTTTCCTGCCTCTGAGCCACGGAGGGGTTCTTGGCCCTCCTTGGAATTGCCTTCCCTGGAGTCTGCAGATCATTCCAAGAAGGCCCGAGCTAGAAGCCATGGCCCCTTCTCCCATAGCTACCAACTGGGCCTCCTGGGGATCCTGAGCACTTTTGTCCCTGCAATATAGATGTAGATACCATGTCTGTGTCCCAGCCAGGCTGGGGCTGGTCCAAGCTCTCTCTGAGCCACCCTGAGCAGGCACCAAAGCTTGTGACTTGCATACAACTGCAGGCTCTTTCCCTGGGTCGGGGTCCCATTGCCTGGGGCAGAGTGGGGATGGAACAGTGGGGAGCTGGCCATGAAAATCCTCATTACACCTCATTCTCGGTCTAGATCCTGGTCGTGTGGGCTCTGTGCTCTGAAGAGGAAGAGAGCCCTTCAGCCAGAGTGACTGAGATGGGGCCAGTGGGGCCAGATGGGGCCAGTAAGGTAGCCCAGCCCCTACATCCTGCCTGACAGGCATGCCCCGTCCCTCCCCCGCTATTCTGTCCACACCTGGGTCTGGCTCAGGGCTGAGGAGCAGGGACAGTGGAGAGCTGAATGGCCGACCACCTGAGACTCAGCCCATGGCAGGGGTCAGTGTTCTCAGGCCAGGGCAACCCAGCTGCCCGGGTGTCCCTGAGTTGATCTCCCACTGTCCAGTGGCACGGACAGCCTCTCTCTAGATCAAACCCAAAAAGCAAAGCCTCTGGGGCATGTCCTCTGCCACCTGCCCTCTCCACAGGGACACTGCCAAGGAACTGCATTTTGGACTGGGACCCCCACCCTAAAGCCCAATCCAAGCACAGCCCTTCAAATGCTTGTCCAGTGCACTGCTATCCACAGGGAAACTGAGGTGCAGGGAGAGGAAGCTGGGGCCCAGGACACACAGTCAGGAATTTAGGGACTGAGCCGAGACAAAAATCTGGATCTAGGTCTAACTGTGTACTTTGGAGGGGTCAGTTCAGTGTCCCGAGATTCTCACCTGCCAGTACCTGGCTACCCAGCCTGGCTGTCCTGACACTTGGCTGCAACTGAAGTGCTTCTGCTTCTGCTCCCACATCCCCCATTAGTCTGGGAGCTCCTCAGGGCAAATGCAGGGTGCATTTTCTACCACCTGGGCCCTGGTCCCAGTGGGCAACCCTACTCCATGGGCCCCTTCAGCTAACATCCTCTCCCCTCCTTGTCACTGCCTGACTTCAGTATGAGCCACCTGAGTTCCCCGTAGGACTGGCCTCATCCCTTTTCCCTCCACTGCCAGTGCACGAAACCCCGGGCTCTCCTGGTTCTCACACCTTGCAGAATGTTCCCTGTCTCCCTGGAAGCCTCTGGCCCCCACCTTCCCACGTTCCTGTGGTCTCATCGTGGACTCTGCTCTGCTCCCTCTCCCGCTCCCCAGCCTAGCCTCTCTTGAGCTTCAGACACTACACCGAATGGCTAGCCGGATGTCTCCTCAAGGTGGGGGTTTCCCACTCCTCAGCCTGACCCACTTCACTTCTCTCTCCACACTCATTCAGTCATTCAGCAAACACACTAAGCCCTGGCTCTGGGCTGGATGTGGGGGATCAAGGAAGGGCAAAGGGGCAGCCCCTCTTCTCTGACCTGCTCCAACTCAAGAGTTGTCCCCCATCCTGCCTCTAGATTCATCCAAACCTCCTTCATACCCTCTTCCCTCTGCCCTTCAGCTTGTGAAAGCATAAAGACAGGGTTCTGCTATCCTATAGATCTGGGTTGACCATTTTCCTTTACTGCTGGACTTTGGGAACCTTTGCAGAAGTTACGGATGTCCTTGTTCTATGCTTCCTCCTCTGTAAAATGGGTTTAACACTCCCTTGTGAGGACTATTTAAAGAGACAAAGCCCATAAAGCCAGTGTTCATATCTGCCATGTTCAAAAGCAGCAAGGGCTCCCTCTAGCCCTTCCAGCACTTCCCGCCAACCACTGGGGACACATGACCCTCTCTCTGCCCTCTGATTCTCGGGGTCACTAGATCTTGTGTAGATGTCCACCTCATCCGCACCCATCCTCTGACAACTCAGTACAACAATACTTCTCCTTTTCTCATCTCCCACACTCCCTTTTCTCCAACCGCACGGGGTACAACTTCTGGTCATACCCCTGTCACAGACCGTACCCCACCTTCTGTGTTTTAAGACCCTTTCGTGCTTTATAGTCCAAGCTCTTTGAGTTTGGCCTCCAGAGGCTCCTCTCCCGTCAAATAGAGGGAGCGCAGGCATTCTGCCTCTTCCGCCACGTTGATCTCTCCTGGTTGTCAACTCAAGATTCCCAAGCTCCCCTGTGCACCTGCCCCCAATCCTCCCGCCAGCGCGGGTGTCTGGTGGTCCCAGAACTCGCTGCGATCTCTGGCCTGGGAAGGTGGACACCTGCCCGGAGCGCCCTCTGGGGGACCGATCTCAAGCGCAGCTGGGAGGCGTCGGGAAATGCGCACCCAGGTCTGCGGCCCGGCGGGGGTCACCGGGGTACCTTCCGGGCTGAGCGAGTGGAAGGGTAGCGCAGTGTAGCGCCGGGACTCCTCCGCGAAACTAGTAAGCAAGGGAAGGATCCTAGCTGAGGATGCGGTGCGATGGGGCCTGGCTCCAAAGGAGCTGAGACACCGACAGTGGAGGGTGGTCGAGGACCCCGAACACAATTCCCGCGCTGCGGCGCAGACGGTGCCCGATCCCTGACCCCGCTGCGGTCTCCGCCCGCCTTTCCCTCAGCCCGCCTGCCGTGCTCCATCCGGCATCCGTATCCCCATCTTCCCTGCTGTCCCAGGCTCCCGGGGGTCCAGTGCCCCGCCCGTCGCCCCGGGAAAGCGTCCCCCCTCGCGGCCAGCCGCGCACTCGTGCGGGCAGGGGGCTCACCGCGCTCGCCGTCGAACAGTCCGAGGCAGAGCCACAGGCGCAGGCACAGCGCGGCTCCCCGCTGCATCTCCGGCCGCTGCGGCGCGGGTTCGACCTGCGCGGCCCCGGCTCCGGGCTCGGAGTGTGGGAGCACAGAGTGAGAGCGGGCGGGGCCGGGCCCGGCGCGGGCGGGGCGGGACGGGACCTGGGCGGGCCCCTTCCCTCGAGGGCGTGTCCAGGCCCGTCGGACCGCCCCTCGCACCTATCAGTCCCTCCCCCTCCCCCAGCCGGGGTTGCTCGCCGGCTAGATCCGAGGGTATGCCTCTTGTTCAGCCGCTGGAGGCTGGTTAGTATCCCACTTCCGAGCCCCCGCCGGGCTCCTCTGGGCGGATGGAGAATGCAGGTAATGCACCAGCCCTCCACTGCGCACTAAAAAGGCAATGAACCACGCCGCAGCCAAGATTAGACAAAATGTGTCAGCGCGTATTTTTCTGTAATTTCCTTTAATCAATAAATAGAGTGTTTAAAGTAAGAAAAAAGAAAACAATGAATACAATTTAGAGATAGCAGTATGTCAAATCTTTGAGAACGTTCACCAAGCTTTTATCTTTACCACCTACGTGGTGTGGATGGAGGTATTACCCTTGGGGGAGGCATCCAGTGTAACAAACCACCGCTTCCTGCTGCATGGCCTCTTCTTTAGATCTCCCCCAAATAGTTTTACTCTGAGCTCATTCATAAGCCTTGTATCAGGTGACACTTGACTCTCTGACTTGGCAAACCTCTCACAGACTTCCTTTCTCTCCAGTTCTGTCTCTAGAATTTTCCTATTTAAAAGTAAATCCCATGACGGTGACTCTCGCGGCTTCCCTACCCCGATTTTAGTCTACTTTATTCACACTCCACCCCAACCCTTTACGCCAAAGTCCGTTCGTCTTGGCCAAAATCCAGGACCGGATTGTTGATAACAACCATTACCAACTCTCAATTGTGAGTATTAAATATGTTATAAAGACGGAATCACAAATCAGTGGAGATCAGATGATTTGAAAAATAATGTTGGAGGAACTAGACAACCAAATAAATAAAAATTAGACTTTTTCTATGCTATGTATTGATTGTCCTCCAATAGTTTTAGTTTTAAAATAAAAACTTATTGTAAGGTGTAGGACACATACGGAAGGAAGTATATGTCAATGTGTTACGCATGGAAATTTAAAATCTATGTCTCTACCGCCCAGATCAGGGATATAGAATGGCATCAACATTCCAAATGTCCTCACTCTTTCCCATAACAAATGTCTCCCTAAGTCCCAAATCCTGGCTTTATCAATTTCTCTGCTTTTCTTTATCTTTTAATTATCCAAATATATTTTAAACTTTATTTAAATTGGCTAATCCCACATATATTCTTTTGCCCAGCATCTTTTGTGAGATTCATCTCTACCACTATGATGATCCATGTTGCCCTCATTTTCACAGCTGTGTGATAACCACAATTTATTTGTCCATTTACTGTTGATGGAAGCTTGAGTTGTTATCAATTTCCAATTTTTGCTGCTATGAACATACTTGTATGTGTTTCTTGGTGTTCATGTGACCTGTTTTCTAGGTGCGTGTCTAGGAGTGAAACTGCTAGGTCAGAGAATGTGTATCTTCAACTTCCGTAGACAGTGACAATTATTTTTTTTGTACCATTTTGGACTCCACAGCAGTGTAACTAATTCCCTATACTCTGCATCTTCACAGACATACCAGTTTTGATTTTTTAATTTAGCTGTTCTTGTTGTCTTGTAGTGGCATCTCATTATGACTCTTGCTAGCTTTCCCCTAATTACTGTTCAGGTTGAGCACACTTTTATTTCTATTTTTTAAAAAGATTTTAATTATGTATTTGAGTGAGAAGAGCAAAAGAGCACAAGCAGGGGGAGCAGCAGAGGGAGAGGAAGAAGCCGGCTCCCCACTAAGCAGGGAGCCTGATGCCAGGGCCATCCTAGGACCCGGGGATCATGACCTGAGCTTAACCGTCTGAGTCACCCAGACACCCAAGCACATATTTTAAAAAGATTTTTTTTTTATTTGTTTGAGAGAGAGAGTGAGCGCCCAGTGCACGATTTGGGGGAGGGGCAGAGGGAAAGGGAGAGAATCCTAAGCAGACAGCCTGTGGAGTGTGGAGCCCCACTTGGAGCTCCATCTCAGGACCCTGAGATCATGACCTGAGCTAAGATCATGACCTGAGCTGAAATCAAGAGTAGGTCCCTCGAACCAACTGAGTCACCTGGGCACCCCCATCTTAACTATTTTTAAGTCCAGCAGCTTTAACATTCACATTGTTGTGCCATCATCCCCACCATCCATCTCCAGAACTCTTTTTGTCTTGCAAAACCCCAACTCTGTTTCATTAAACAATAATTCCCCCTCCCCCTTCCCTCAACCCCTGGAAACCACCCCTGTACTTTCCATCCATATAAAATTGACAACTCTTAGGTACTTTTTGTAACTGGAATCATACAGTATTAGTTCTTTCACAATGGAGTTATTTCACTTAGCATCATTTTCTGTGTTTGTCTATGTTGTAGCATGGTAGAAAGGAAGCACCTTCCTTTCTAAGGTGGACCATTATTCCATTGCATACATATATACCACATTTTGTTTATCCATTCATCTGTCAATGTACACTTGGGTTGCTTCTACTTTTGTCTATTGTGAATGATGCTGTTATGAACACGAGTGTGCAAATGTCTTTTTGACTCCCTGAATTGCATGCGGGTTCTTTTTTCTCCACATCTTTGCTAGTACTTGTTATTTCTTCTCTCTCTTTTTTTTGATAATAGCCATTCTAACAGGTGTGAAGTGATATCTCATTGTGGTTTTGATTTGTATTTCCCTCATGATTAATGTTGAGCATGTTTTTGTGTAACTATTGGCCATCTGTATGTCTTCATCAGAAAAACATCTACTCAGATCTTCTGCCCATTTTAAAATCAAATTGTTTATTTTTTGTTGTTGAGTTATGTGAATTCTTTATATATTTTGGATATATGATTTGAAATTATTTTCTCTCAGTCAGTAGACTATCTTTTCATTTTGTTGATGGTTTCCTTAACTTGTTTATTTTTGTTTTTTATTGCTTTTGCTTTTGGTGTTACATTCAAAAAGTCATTGCTAAGACTAGTGTCAAAGAGTTTATTGTTTTTTTTTTTAGGAGTTTTATGGTTTCAGGTCTGATGTTCAAATCTTTTTATTTATTTGACAGAGAGAAACACAGCTAGAGAGGGAACACAAGCAGGGGGAGTGAGAGAAGGAGAAGCAGGGTTCCCTCTGAGCAGGGAGCCCGATTTGTGGCTCTATCCTGGGGCTCTGGGATCATGACCTGAGCCCAAGGCAGACACTTAATGACTGAGCCACCCAGACACCCCTGATGTCCAAGTTTTTAAATTGAGGCAAAATTAACATACAGAGTTATATTAATTTCAGATGTAGAACATGAGTCAACAATTCCATACATTGTTCAGTGCCTATCAAGATAAGTATACTCTTGGGGCATCTGGGTGGCTCACCTGGTTGCTCATCTGACTCTTGGTTTTGACTCAAGTCATGATCTCAGGGTTATGAGATTAAGTCCTGGGTCAGGCTCTGTTCTCACTGGGGAGTCTGCTTTTCTGTGCGTCCGTCTCTTCCCTGCATGCTTGCTCTCTCTTTCAAATAAATAAATAAACCTTAAAAAAAGTGTACTCTTAATCCCCTTTGTTTATCTCACCTATTCCCCTCCCCATCTCCTCTCTATCAACCACCAGTTTATTCTCTGTATTTAAGTCTGGTTTTTGTTGTTGTTTGTCTTTTTTTTCTTTATTTGTTCATTTGTTTTTTTTCTTAAATTCTATGTATGATGAAATCATGCACTTGTTTTTCTCTAACTGACTTATTTCACTTAGCATTGGACCTCTGCATTCATCCATGTTGTAAATGGCAAGACGTCATTCTTTTTAATTGCCCAGTCATATTCCACTGTATATATATACCACATCTTTTTATTTTAAGATTTTATTTATTTATTTGACAGAGAGAAATACAGCCAGAGAGGGAACACAAGCAAGGGAAGTGAGAGAGGGAGAAGCAGGCCTCCTGCCCAGCAGGGAACCCAATGTGGGGCTCGATCCCGGGTCTCCGGGATCATAACCTGAGCTGAAGGCAGTTGCTTTACCAACTGAACCACCCAGGCACCCCTATACCACATCTTCTTGATCCATTCACTTGTGGATGAACACTTGTGTTACTGCCATATCTTGGCTATTGTAAATAATTAACTTTTGCAATATTTTAATGTTGTTTTTGATAAATGGAAGTTTTTATTTTTAATGTAACCCATCGTATAATCTTTTCATTTTGTGCATAACCTTCTACTGTTACTCTAAAATTCTAAAAATTTTCTGCTTACTCCAAAGTCATAAAAATATTTTCCTACACATTTTTTTGCCCAATGTGTTAGTTTTCCCTTTTCACAGTTAAATTACAGTCCATTTAGAACTGATTTCTGTGTATGATGTAAGATAGGTATCAATATTCATTTTTTTCGTATTTTATTTAATCGGCTTAGTATAATTTGTTGAAATAACTACCTTTCTACCCTGCATTGTAGAGGCACATTTGTCATAAACAATGTTATTTACATGGAGGGGTCTGTTTCTGGACGGTTATGTTTCATTTGCGTATTTGCATATTCTTGTCCCAAAACCACACAGTTGTAGTTGTTTTGTAACAAATCTTAATATGTGATATTGTTAGAGTTTATAATTCTTGCTTCTCTTTCCAGAGTGTCTTACTTTTTTATCGGTTCTTTCATTTCCATATTCTAAAATGAACCAGCTTGTCAATTTTCAGAAATGAAAAATATGCCAGAAATTTGATCAGAATTCCATTGAGTAGATTTGGAAGCATTACCATCTTAATAATTTTCAATCATGAATACACTACGTCTATCCATTTATCTAATCTTTTATCTGTCCCTAATGTTTTATAGTTTTGATTTGCTATCTTTATTAGAATTCAGATCATAACATTTTTAAATTTCCAGTATAATTTCTTCTGTGAATTATGAGCTATTTAGAAATAAATATTTGGGGATTATTTTTAGTTAACTTTGATTTTTAGTTCAGTTTGTCTTTGATCAGAGAATGTATTCTCAGTGAATTCAATCCAGTGAAATTTATTGAAACTTCCTTTTAGGCACAGGATGTGGTTTATCTTGGTAAACATCCCACACTTGGAAATAATATGTTTTTAAAGGATGTTCAGTGTAGCAAGACACTAAACATGGCATCTAAATCAAATTGGTTAATCATGTTATGCAGAGCTCCCGTATCTTTAACTCTCTGTATTTTTTTCCCTGTTCTATCAGTTACTGAAAGAGGTATGTTAAAATTCTACCCACAATTTGGGTTTGTTGATTTCTTTTTAGTTTTGTTCATTTTTGCTTTATGTGATTTGAATGGATATTAATAGGTATTTATGTATTTATTTTCTATGGGTTAATGAAGTGCTTTTTTTCCTTTTTAATAGAATAATCAAGTATTTTTTTTTTACCATTACACCTTTTTCTTTTATTAATGTGGTAGGTTGCAAAGATGGCCACAATTTTTTATTTTTTTCTGTCTGTGTTCATACCCTTTACTATGTGATTGGCAGCTGTGCCTTTCATGTATTCTTTTTTTT